>SJYT01047396.1:413001-441233 GCA_006410635.1 Cephalophus harveyi
GATCCTGCTGTGATTTATGTCGGAAAGTGTTTTGCCTATATTCTCTTCTAGGAGTTTTATAGTTTCTGGTCTTACATTTAGATCTTTAATCCATTTTGAGTTTATTTTTGTGAGTGGTGTTAGAGAGTGATCTAGTTTCATTCTTCTACAAGTGGTTGATCAGTTTTTCCAGCACCACTTGTTAAAGAGATTGTCTTTACTCCATTGTATATTCTTGCCTCCTTTGTCGAAGATAAGGTGTCCATAGGTGTGTGGATTTATCTCTGGGCTTTCTATTTTGTTCCATTGATCTATATTTCTGTCTTTGTGCCAGTACCATACTGTCTTGATGACTGTGGCTTTGTAGTAGAGCTTGAAGCCAGGCAGGTTGATTCCTCCAGTTCCATTCTTCTTTCTCAAGATTGCTTTGGCTATTTGAGGTTTTTTTGTATTTCCATACAAATCTTGAAATTATTTGTTCTAGTTCTGTGAAAAATACCGCTGGTAGCTTGATAGGGATTGCATTGAATCTATAGATTGCTTTGCGTAGTATACTCATTTTCACTATATTGATTCTTCCGATCCATGAACACGGTATATTTCTCCATCTATTAGTGTCCTCTTTGATTTCTTTCATCAGTGTTTTATAGTTTTCCATATATAGGTCTTTAGTTTCTTTAGGTAGATATATTCCTAAGTATTTTATTCTTTTTGTTGCAATGGTGAATGGGATTGTTTCCTTATTACTCTTTCTATTTTCTCATTATTAGTGTATAGGAATGCAGGGGATTTCTGTCTGTTGATTTTATATCCTGCAACTTTACTATATTCATTGATTAGCTCTAGTAATTTTCTGGTGGAGTCTTTAGGATTTTCTATGTAGAGGATCATGTCATCTGCAAACAGTGAGAGTTTTACTTCTTCTTTTCTAATTTGGATTCCTTTTATTTCTTTTTCTGATCTGATTGCTGTGGCCCAAACTTCTAAAACTATGTTGAATAGTAGTGGTGAAAGTGGGCACCCTTGTCTTGTTCCTGACTTTAGGGGAAATGCTTTCAATTTTTTAGCATTGGGGATAATGTTTGCTGTAGGTTTGTCATATATAGCTTTTATTATGTGTAATAACTTTAAATGGACCTTAACTTGTAAAAATATTGAACCACTGAAACTAATACTATAAATCAGCTATATCTTAATTTAAAAAAAGAAAAAAGACTGGTTGTACAGCATGTCCATTGATTCCAGCAAGCTTCCCTCTGAATTCCTGTTTGCCATGATTTAGCCAGAGTTGCTGTCTGTTTTTTACAACTCCTTCACGCTGACAACTACTGTCTTGGTCAGTGGGGAACAACTGACCCACCTGAAGAACAGCTTGTGCTTATTCTGTGAGGTTGGAAGTGAAGTAGCTATTGTTAAGAGTTATGGAATTGTTCTGCGAGCTCATCACTGTCATCAGGAATAACAGCCTCTCTTTGTTGGTTTCTGTGAAGGGTATTTTTTTTTCTTGTTCTGATTGTGCTCTGCTGATTCCACCTCCCCTTCCCCAAGAGTCTTTCTGATCCCCTTCCATTCTTGTGTGCTGTCAGAAAGGTTGACTAGCTGCTTATTACTGTGGACTTTACTAATAGTGTAGCAGGTGCATTTGGCTGTCTAACATCTATTTTCCCTCCTTCTTCCATCTTTACTAACAGAACTTTGATCTTATCTAGACACAGGTGGCCCTGTCCTATAGAGAAGAAACACATTAGAGAAGAATTTGGGTCTTGGATGCTGCTGCTGAACAACTGAATTAAGCAGTGCTGATTAATCCGCCTCTTCTGGGTTTCTGTTAATGTGAGTTAATAAGTTTTCATTTTGTTTGAATGCATCTAGTAAAGTTTTTGTTGCACCTAACAAATGTAAATAGTTAATGATGCATTATATTTTTGACTGTGTGCGTGCATGCTCAGTCCCTTCACTTGTGTCTGACTCTTTACAACCCTGTGGGCTGTAGCCCACCAAGCCTCTCTGTCCATGGGATTTTCCAGGCAAGAATACTGGAGTGGGTTGCCATTTCTCGAGGGGATCTTCCTGACCTAAGGATCGAACCCATGTCTCCTGTGTCTCTTGCATTACAGGCAAGTTCTTTACTAATGAGTTCTGGGGAAGCTCCATATTTTTATGTATGTGTCCTTTAAACACTCTATTTAAAGTAAGACTTTTAATAATCTGAATACCCTGAAAGATAGTTATAATTTTAATGTTATAGAAAAAACAGTCTCATAAATAATAAGCAACATGATCTAAGTTTATATGGTGTATCAGGTGGTTTCCTAAGGAAAACAGATGTACATTCAAATTAAGGTAATTTGAGGAGGGTTTATTTACAAAGAGACTAATTACAGAGTTTTTGGAGTGGTGTAGAGGAGCCACAGGCTTCCCAAGTGGCACAGTGGTATAGAACCTGCCTGCCAATGTAGGAGACACAGGAGAAATGGGTTTGATTCCTGAGTTGAAAAGATCCCCTGGAGCGGGGAGTGGCAACCCACTCCAATATTCTTATCCAGGAAATTACGTGAACAGAGGAGCCTGGCTGGCTACAGTCCATGGGGTCGCAAAGAGTTGGACACGACTAAGACTGAACTTGCACGCACACACATAGGGGGACCACAGAGCTAGTATTGGAAGCCAGGGCTAGAACAGTAGAGCTGTTCCAGGAAGAGGTTATCTGATGCTGGAAGAAGAGGGAGTCAGGTAGAGCAGTCCTCCTTGAGAGGAGCAGTGACCCTCGATGGAGGGATATAGTCACCCTCTACCCACTCCAATATTCTTATCCAGGAAATTACGTGAACAGAGGAGCCTGGCTGGCTACAGTCCATGGGGTCGCAAAGAGTCGGACACGACTAAGACTGAACTTGCACGCACACACATAGGGGGACCACAGAGCTAGTATAGGAAGCCAGGGCTAGAACAGTAGAGCTGTTCCAGGAAGAGGTTATCTGATGCTGGAAGAAGAGCGAGTCAGGTAGAGCAGTCCTCCTTGAGAGGAGCAGTGACCCTCGATGGAGGGATATAGTCACCCTCATATGACTTTACAGGGAAAGATCAGGGGAGTAAACACCCTGACCTCACTCTCCTCCTCACTCTACCCTCTAGTCAAGTAGAACCTACTGAGCTAATTGGATGTAGTCCAAACAGACTGACTTCCAGGATCGGAGAGCAAGGTGGAGAAGGATGGGGAGGTAGAGGGATGATTGGGGAATATCTTACGTTCCACCCTGTTTGCCCCAGTGTCCTTTCTTGTCTGAGATGCAGGTAAAATTTCATGTCCTCAACACAAAAGATGCCCAAAGTTCTCTCAACTATTTATCATCATGGGACAGTGTTCATTTGTCCATACTTTCACCTTAAACCTAAAGCCATCATTAGTGTCCTCAGATAAAGTAGCAGGAGGGAAATGGGGAGATAAAAACAAGTAATGTGAAATATACCTGTTACAACCCCTGCTTCTGTAGCAATGCCAGTTGCCTCTTTCTAAGCCAGAGTGTGCTTCTTGGCTCCTTGGCTGTGCCTTTTCCTAGTTCATTCATTCCGAAGGCAGACCACTTCATTGTTGGTTCTGGGGCTACAAAGTTAAATTGACCATGTATCCTCACTAAAAGAGCTCACTTTGCAACAGATGAAACTGTTGTTTAAATATAAGGTAATAAGGGATNCCAAACAGACTGACTTCCAGGATCGGAGAGCAAGGTGGAGAAGGATGGGGAGGTAGAGGGATGATTGGGGAATATCTTACGTTCCACCCTGTTTGCCCCAGTGTCCTTTCTTGTCTGAGATGCAGGTAAAATTTCATGTCCTCAACACAAAAGATGCCCAAAGTTCTCTCAACTATTTATCATCATGGGACAGTGTTCATTTGTCCATGCTGCTGCTGCTGCTGCTAAGTCGCTTCAGTCGTGTCCGACTCTGTGCGACCCCACAGACGGCAGCCCAACAGGCTCCCCCGTCCCTGGGATTCTCCAGGCAAGAACACTGGAGTGGGTTGCCATTTCCTTCTCCATTGTGTGAAAGTGAAAAAGTGAAAGTGAAGTCACTCAGTCGTGTCTGACTCTTCGAGGCCTCATGGACTGCAGCCTACCAGGCTCCTCCATCCATGGGATTATCCAGGCAGGAGTACTGCAGTGGGGTGCCATCGCCTTCTCCGAATAAGGGATTAGATACCTAATCTCTGGTTTGTAATGGAATTAAAAGAATAAGAACAGGAACAGCAATGAAAACAATTGTGCTTTAGCCAGGATGTTTCATCCTTGGGATTATTAATTATCAATATTGGATAATTTCTTTGCTGTGGGGGTCTGTCTTGTGCATTGTAGGATGACTAGCTGCATCCCTGGCTTTACCCACCTGATCCTAGTAGCATTCCTGCCTCCACTGTGACAACCAAAAATTGTCTCCAGACATTGCCATATGTCCTATGAGGGGCAAATTATTGCTCAGTTGAGAACACTGGCTTAAAAGGCAAAGAAAGAGGCTATTGCATGGATGTGTAGAAACATGGATGTGCCCCAAATAATGGTCATTTTGTTTTGTTTTTCCTTTGTTGTTATTAATAAACCTGCAGTGAACATACTTTCTTTGTCTACTTGGGGGCAGATATATGTATATGGCAAATTTCTAGAAATGAAGTTGCTGGGCTATAGGGTGTGTTTTGAATTATGGTGTTCTCAAAATGACTTCTAAGGAGATTGAATAGGTTTTACCTTTACTACTTTATTAAAATATTCCTTTTTGAATTGCCTCAATTTTTACACTTAAATAATATCTATGAAATCATGGGACTTTGGGATAGTGAACATTTTCTTGTAGACATTAAAATAAATACATAAATATTAAACTAAAAAATCCTAATGCACAACCAAAAATCTTTTATATTAAATATTGGGAACCAATGCTCTAGTTCATCTCCTTCATTTTAGAGACGTGGTAAAGCTCTTTCAAGTTTACACTGACCTGTAGTCAACACTCTTTGTGTTCTTATATTATTCAACCAGTTGCTTTTGTTTAAGTCATATTTCTCTAATTCTTCCACATGAGAATCATGAAAAATGTTGCCAAATGCTTTGTTAAACCCAAAGCCCTTCGCATCTGTGATCTTGCCCTCACCTAGTGGAGTGCTGTAGAATATGGGAGAGGCTGTTTGCTGTGGAATTTCTTCATCAGGTCAACTAAAAGACATCTGTACGTGTCTTTTCTCATTTCATGAGAACAGGCTAAGCATTGGGAAGGAGTATTCTCTAAGTACCTGGTGGGTGTGTAAAAATATAAAGCAGTGGTTGTCTTTTGCCAGCAAGAACTCAAGGAGGAGGATCGGGAGTGACCGGAGCGACACGACACACTGGTTTTCAACATAGCCCAGCGTTTCACTGTTCATCATCTCCGACACACAGAGCTTTAGTTGCCCACTCTTTGGCACAATCACCCCTGAATGAAGCAAGGGTCACTCCTGGGCATCCATTGTTAAATTTTGCCATTCTTCTCACCATCATCAGTCACTTTTGAGGATATGGGACAGGCAGGTCTGGGATCCAGTCTTACGCACTACAGCAGGACAGGAGCCCAGAATACCGGCCCAGGTACAGATGAGGGAGCTGCAGCTGTCAGGCAAATTTGGCTCCATGGTGGGCAGGATTAACAGCCCTCCTGGCATTGGTCTGGGTGGAAGAGCACAAACCTTGTGGGAAATCTCAGTGATATAGAATCTGGGCAGTAGGAGGTAGGTTGAAAGGAGGCTCAGAAGCAGAAAGAGGCAAGCATTCACATCAGGGAGGTCTTAAAGGCCAGCAGAAAGGCCACAGGAGCCTGGCAAGAGTGAGTCAGGACCCAGGCCCTAGAAACCAACTGTGGTGCCTACAGTTTATCAACCAGGAAGAAAAATCCAAGGAGAGACCTAGCAATAAGATTTAGGGCACAAGGGCTAGGAATTAGGAAACAGTAGCTTGCTCACTAGAGTTAGGAACTACATCAGAGGTAATCCAACCAGTTGTGAAGGCTGTTGCTGTACCTGATCCAGTATTGCATTCAGGAGGCTTAACTGTCTCCTGATTCAGGTTAATATGAGACCAAGGTATGGAGTTCAGCATTGAACATGCACAAAGCAGGACCTAACAATACTGCAGAGTAGGAACCTGATCGCAAGGTTGTTTTGAAGCAAAACTTGTATGTCTCCCATTGCACTTTCCCAAGAGATACAAGAGAGAAAACACACGCTCTGGGAGATGTGATCCATGTAGTTACTAGACTGGAAGCTTCTTGATCAGAAACTGTCTTGATCAGCATGTACCTAGAGTGTCTATCAGGACCTGGCCTCTTCTCAACAAATACTGATTGAATATGTAAAGGCAGGCAAGAGGGATGAAAAAATGGAGACACAGCTTCTGTTGGGTGGAGTATTCCCTCAGGCTTTCCCAAGTTTCAGTGAAATATCTTCACCCTAAACATTCTATAGCACTTACTGTTTTTATTCCATGATACCAAGCAACCTTTACACATGGACATCACCAAATGATCAATACTGAAATCAAGTTGATTACATTTTTTTAACCGAAGGTGGATAAACTGTATATAGTCAGCAAAAACAAGACCTGGAGCTGACTGTAGCTCAGATCATCAGCTTCTCATAGCAAAATTCAGGCTTAAACTAAAGAAAGCAGGGAAAACTGCTAGGCCAGCAAGGTACAACTTAAATCAAATCCCCTATTAATATACAATGGAGGTAATAAATACATTCAATGGATTATATCTGGTAGACAGAGTCACTGAACTATGGATGGAAGTCCATAATATTGTACAGGAGGTGGCAGACAAAACCATCACAAAGAAAAAGAAAAGCAAGAAGGAAAAGTGGTTATCTCAGGAGGCCTTACAAATAGGTTAAAAAAGAAGAGAAGCAAAAAGTGAGGGAGAAAGAACCCTGTATGGAAAAACTGATTGGTTCAAGGTTGAGAAAGGAGTACAACAGGGCTGTCTGCTGTCACCGTGTTTGTTTAATCTATACACTGAGCACATCATGAGAAATGCCAAGCTGGATGAGTTACAAGCTGGAATCAAGATAGGCGGGACAAACCTCAACAACCTCAAACGTGTGGATAATGCCATTCTAATGGCAGAAAGCAAAGAGGAACTAAAGAGCCTCTTGATGAGGGTAAAGGAGGAGAGTGAGAGAGCCAGCTTAAAACTAAATATTAAGAAAAACTAAGATCATAACATCTGGCCCCATTCAGTTCAGTTTAATCGCTCAGTTGTGTCCAACTCTTTGTGACCCCACGGACCACAGTACACCAGGCCTCCCTGTCCGTCACCAACTCCCGGAGTTTACCTAAACTCATGGCCATTGAGTCGGTGATGCCATCCAGCCATCTCATTCTCTGTTGTCCCCTTCTCCTCCTGCCTTCAATCTTTCCCAGCAGCAGGGTCTTTTCCAATGAGTCCACTATTCACATGAGGTGGCCAAAGTATTGGAGTTTCAGCTTCAACATCAGTCCTTTCAATGAACACCCAGGACTGAGCTCCTTTAGAATGGACTGGTTGGATCTGCTTGCAGTCCAAGGGACTCTCAAGAGTCTTCTCCAACACCATAGTTCAAAAGCATCAATTCTTCAGCACTCAGCTTTCTTTATAGTCCAACTCTCACATCCATACATGACTCCTGGAAAAACCACAGCATTGGCTAGATGGACCTTTGTTAGAAAAGTAATGTCTTTGCTTTTTAATATGCTATCTAGTTGGTCATAACTTTCCTTTCAAGGAGTAAACATCTTTTAATTTCATGGCTGCAATCACCATCTGCAGTGATTTTGGAGCCCCCCAAAATAAAGTCAACCACTGTTTCCCCATCTATTTGCCATGAAGTGATGGGACTGGATGCTGTGATCTTAGTTTTCTGAATGTTGAATTTTAAGCCAACTTTTTCACTCTCCTGTTTCACTTTCATCAAGAGGCTCTTTAGTTCTTCTTCACTTTCTGCCAGAAGGGTGGTGTCATCTGCATATCTGAGGTTATTGATATTTCTC
Organism: Cephalophus harveyi; assembly: GCA_006410635.1. Classification (NCBI taxonomy): domain Eukaryota; kingdom Metazoa; phylum Chordata; class Mammalia; order Artiodactyla; family Bovidae; genus Cephalophus; species Cephalophus harveyi. Next base: position 421,029 of record SJYT01047396.1, read on the forward strand.
CTGGCAATCTTGAATCCAGCTTGTGCTTCCTCCAGCCCAGCGTTTCTCATGATGTACTCTGCATATAAGTTAAATAAGCAGGGTGACAGTATGCAGCCTTGATGTACTCCTTTTCCTATTTGGAACCAGCCTGTTGTTCCATGTCCAGATCTAACTGTTGCTTCCTGACCTGCATACAGGTTTCTCAAGAGGCAGGTCAGGTGCTCTGGTATTCCCTTCTCTTGAAGAATTTTCCACAGTTTATTGTGATCCACATAGTCAAAGGCTTTGCCATAGTCAATAAAGCGAAATAGATGTATTTCTGGCCCCATTACTTCATGGCAAATAGAGGGGGGAAAGCTGGAAGCAGTGACGGATCAAACCAATCAATCCTAAAGGAAATCAGTCCTGAATATTCATTGGAAGGACTGATGCTGAAGCTTCATCTTCAATACTTTGGCCACCTGATGAGAAGAACTGGCTCGTTAGAAAAGACCCTGATGCTGGAAAATATTGAAGGCAGGAGAAGGGGATGACAGAGGCTGAGATGGTTGGATGGCATCACCAACTTGATGAACATGAGTTTGCGCATGCTCCATGAGTTAGTGGAGGACAGGGAAGCCTGGTGTTCTGCAGTCCATGGAGTCGCAAAGAGTTGGACATGACTGAGCAACTAAAGTGACCTGAGTGACAGATTACCTCTTCTTGGGCTCTAAAATCCCTGCAGAAGGTGACTGCAGCTATGAAATCAGAAGACGTTTGCTTCTTGGTAGGAAAGGAAAGGTATGACAAACCTAGACAGTGTTTTGAAAAGCAGAGACTTTACTCTGCCAACAAAGGTCCATATAGTCAAGGCAGTGATCTTCCCAGTGGTCATGTACCGTTTTGAGAGCTGGACCATAAAGAGCTGGACCAAAAAATTGAGGCCTTTGCACTGTGGTGCTGGAGAAGACTCCTGAGAGTTCCTTGGACGTGAACATGAATTTGGGCAAGCTTCAGGAGATGGTGAGGGACAGGGAGGACTCGCATGCTGCAATCCATGGGATCGCAAAGAGTCAGAGATGACTGGGCAATTGAACAACAACCAAGCAACCTGCTGATACAAATTAAACTTTCCTGGTCTTCATTCTGGAAAGGAAGTGAATTCAACCACTAGCCATTGTTACTTTGCAGTGTTTTATTTACTGACATCTAGTTAATCCCTCAGGGGCATATGGATTAGGCGAGCAGCAGTCTGAGTCTCTGAGAGGATAAGCATAGTGGATACACTGAGAACATCCAATTTTTGGTCCTTGTAATTGAGTTCAGACACTGAAATATGGGACCTACTCATGGTTAGAAACTTTTTAGCAGAAAAGTAAGCTGGTGGATCATGAAACCATTGGTTTATATACCTATTTTATTTATCCTTAATATTTCTGGTATATTTTTTAAAAATTGGCTCTTAGATATCCAGAATTGCATTCAGTTTACTCCTTAGGTTCATGGCCGCTTTCAGGCCAGTGTCGTCATCGGCTCATACACTGGCTCAGACATTGTTGGCTCATACAAAAACTCAGATTTTTGTCTTCTCTCGAGAAATTGAAGAATCCTCCAAAACATTGGTTCTGTTTCACTGCAAGGCAAAAGTTAGTGGCTGTTCATGCTAATCTCTGATGTCTCCCAACGGAGAGGCTTCGTGTTAGCTGAAGTGTATTACTAGACTTGGACTATTTTTCTTCGAATCCACTGGAGAGTAAACTGTTGTGTCCACTTCACTGATTTACGTTACCTGCCTGTCAGCTTTTGAGTTTGAGAACCCTGCTCTGGGGGCAAACTCTTACATCATCTCTAATAACTGCTACCATTCACTGAGTCCTCATATATGCAAAGCACTGAACTCACAGTTTTTCATACAGTTTTTATCTCTTCAGATCATATAAAACCCTATGAGGTGAGTTCAAGTGTTACCTCCATTTTACATGTGTGGAAGCTAAAGCTCAAAGAGCTGACTAACTGCTCAAGATGCTAGAACTTACACTTCTTGACAGTGGGATTCAAACTTTGGCCTGGCAGAGTCCATAGCTGAGACTTTTTAACATTACACTACGCAACCCTCCAAATCACTAACCTCTTAACAGTAGGATTCCTGCTGCCCTTCAGTGTTTCTTCCTCGTACTCAGTCCATGTGGGGCTGAATTCCAGGAAGAGGGGCTGAGCACGGCCCTGCCCTCACCAGGGCTGGTGGTGGACACCCCGTCTATGCCAGTGTCAGAGGGAGTTGTTCCTTTGTTAGATCTGAGAACTATGGCTCTGCTGGGCGGGAACAGGAGATGCTGGGGTCACTGTGACTCTGGGCAGCTGCCTATTAATCACTGGTTTTGCGTGTGTGTGGCTGGGCTGTCTCAGCGCTGTCCCAAAGTTGTACCTGGGGAATCTCATATAAAGGGGCTCCAGCCCTAGGCCTGCAGCTGTCAGACCACAGAGATGGGGAAGCTGCTGCTGTGGGTTGGTGAGTGTGGTGGGTCCCAGCCCCTCAATATCTCTTAGTTCAGGAGGTGCCAGGCTTCATAAGCTTGTTGTCTCACTGTTACCCAAAGGAGCATCCTGGGACTTGGGGGCCTGGATTAGGTAGAGGTGGACAGGGCACCGTGAAAGGAGAAGTGATCAGAGCAGCGGTTCTCAAACTTTCTCACCTGTGACCAGTTAATCAGACTCTCTGAGGGAGGAACCAGGATATCACTACTTTTAAATTAGCATCCAGGGTTGAGAACTTCCCTGATGGCCCAGACAGTAAAAAATCTGCTTGTAGTGCAGGAGACTCGGGGTCAATCCCTGAATGAGAAAGATCCCCTGGAGAAGGGAATGGCTACCCACTCCAGTATTCTTACCTGAAGAATTCCATGGGCAGAGGAGCCTGGTAGGGTACAGTCCATAGGGTCACAAAGATTCGGACACGACTGAGTGACTCACACTTTCAGGGTAGAGAACCACCGGCCTGAACCTTGCTGGGACTTTCAGTGTCACGGTTGGCCCTGTGCAAAGCCCGTGTGTCTACATGTAGAGTATATTGGAGTGGAAAGGAGCTTAGATAGATCTGGCTTCACCCACTCCGTGTAGAGAAGAGGAAGGAGGGAAGGGTGTGTGTGTCTGCATTTGTGGGAGCTGGAGGGTGAGCTGGGGTGTGCGTGTGAATCTGCGTGTGTTTCTTCCTTTGTCTCCTGCAGGGCTGCTCCTTGTGCTGAAACACCATGATGGTGAGGAAACTGGTCCCCTCCAGAGCCGGGGAGAGTGTCCACTGAGAACTGCTCCAGATCCAGTGTCCCCTGTGCCTGCCCTGGCTCTGCGTCGGGGATCACTGACCCAGTGCGGCTCAGCAGCAAATTCTCAGTCACTGTTGGGTCTTCTCTGCCAGGACCCAGACTCTCGGATCCATTCTGACCAGGGTTTCATGAGGCGTTCTTTCCCTGGGGGACCCCGACAGTGGGGGGTGGACCTCCCCTCAGTGTAGCTTTGAGAGGGATGTGTTTGGTGGGGGTTACAGTGGGCTGGCCTCTAGAGAAGTGTCCACGCTGCTATGGATGCTGAGCTCCATCCTCACTTGGTTTCTATCAATAATGCCTGCTGTCCCCTGCCAGGTGCTGCCCACAAGCTGGTGTGTTATTTCACCAACTGGGCATTCAGTCGACCCGGCCCTGCCTCGATCCTGCCCCGGGATCTGAACCCCTTTCTCTGCACCCACCTGGTATTTGCCTTTGCTTCGATGAACAACAATCAGATTGTTCCTAAGGATTCCCAGGATGAGAAAATCCTCTACCCAGAGTTCAACAAGCTCAAGGAGAGGTGTGTTCACTGTGTCTGTGGGGGCTGTATTTCACAGGTAAAGAGGAGTAAGTCTTTTCTTCTGTTGGTCGTCACCTTTCCTCTGATCCTTGGGTCCCTCCTCCTGTCCAGGGCTCTCTGTAGTGTCCCTGCTCTGGGAGCTCCCCGTTGATCAGCACTTTGAGCTCGTCCTTGCCTCCCTGCCCTTGGGGCTGCTGTGCCCCTGCCTAGAATATGCTCCTCTCTCTTCTCTGCCTTGCACCCCAACTCACCCTTCAAGCCCAGGGCTCAGGATTCTATTTTCAAATGCTTCGGAGAGAGCTGCGTATCACAAAAGCTTCACAAATGCTAGTGTTTCATTTCCCTTTGTCACCTGCAAATGAACCCCAAGGGAAGGGCTGGTGTCTGTGATCTTTGTACACCAGTGGCGGGGTCAGCGCCCAGCAGAGAGCTGGTGCTCAGTGTTCTCTCCCCAGGCCTCCTGGGCTGTCCTCTGCAGGGAAACCCTTTGTCACCTGCAAATGAACCCCAAGGGAAGGGCTGGTGTCTGTGATCTTTGTACACCAGTGGCGGGGTCAGCGCCCAGCAGAGAGCTGGTGCTCAGTGTTCTCTCCCCAGGCCTCCTGGGCTGTCCTCTGCAGGGAATGGTCTGTCGCTGTGTGCACAGTTGTAGAAGGGCAGAGAAAATCCATATCACTAGAGCACAGCCTCCAGAGAGGAGAGCAGGGAGCTTGTCCATCTGTTTATTGCTATGTTTCAAGCATCTAAAGCAGTCAGAGGCACGTATTAATTGCTCAGTAAATGTTTGTTGACCAAAAAACAAAGAGTGAAGAGAAAATTTAGGCTGCTTTTTCTTTTTCTGGGATTGTCATGGGAGTGGGGAGTTTGGGGGGTATAGACAGCCTGGGATCCTGGGTGTGATGATCTATATGTGGACTGGTTGCTGTCTCTTTTATCCTTCTTCCCCATCTTGGGTTCCACTCCTTTCACCCTTAGGTTACTCCATCCACTGCCCCCTTTCCCTCCCCCTCCTCCCTTCTCCACTACTTCCCACTATTCCCCAAATGACTGTTGAGAACCCAGCTCACTGACTCTGTCCCTCATCACAGGAACAGGGGGCTGAAAACACTGCTGTCCATCGGGGGGTGGAACTTCGGCACCTCGAGGTGAGTCTCTGCTGTTAGGTCTTCTCTCTGGGATGGGGTTGAGGTGATGGGTCAGGGGAGCAGGCCAGCTTTACACTCATTATCTCATGATTGCTAGGGGAAAGGATTACAAAGTGGCTGTTCGCATTCCAAATTTGTAGGAAAAAAGCATGAGCGAGAGCTTAGGGAACTTACTGTATTTCACCCAGGTGTTCCTGAGAGGTGATCAGCTAGCGATGATGATCAGGTAATGGAGCCAAGCCTGCCAAAGTCTGAATATGGTTAATCATTGCATGCAGGACTAGTCCCAAATTGCTTAAAGTTCAGCTTTACTATTCTAAAGGTTTTCCAATAGTGTCTTCACTATGGAAGAGAAAATACTAGGAAAATGGAGAACAGTCAAACAGCTAATAAACAGAATATCAAAGACTCTAGAACCCCTGGTCAGAGCCTGGCCCTCTTGTGCAATGTTATGGGGCCCATTAGCTCAGAGATCTTTCTGGAAATGCTGGCCCTTTTCTCATGTTCCCTCCCCTTATCTTTTTGTACAAAGAGTCAGTGCCTGGCCAGGAGTGACCATTTCAAAGGTAGAGCTGTTCTGAGTCACTGTCTCCACCCCAGGCTGAGTGTTGCTTCCATCTGGCAGGGGCAGGTGTGGTTTGCAAATCCTTCCTGGAGCCTGAAGTCCAGGTGTTTTCCAATAGTGTCTTCACTATGGAAGAGAAAATACTAGGAAAATGGAGAACAGTCAAACAGCTAATAAACAGAATATCAAAGACTCTAGAACCCCTGGTCAGAGCCTGGCCCTCTTGTGCAATGTTATGGGGCCCATTAGCTCAGAGATCTTTCTGGAAATGCTGGCCCTTTTCTCATGTTCCCTCCCCTTATCTTTTTGTACAAAGAGTCAGTGCCTGGCCAGGAGTGACCATTTCAAAGGTAGAGCTGTTCTGAGTCACTGTCTCCACCCCAGGCTGAGTGTTGCTTCCATCTGGCAGGGGCAGGTGTGGTTTGCAAATCCTTCCTGGAGCCTGAAGTCCAGGACTGGGAGGTTTGAGAGTTTCAAAGCTCTGCCTTCCTTTCCGCAGTCACATATGAACCAAAGAGTCTTGCATGGGAGTGGTTGGGGGGAGCACGGTTATGCAGAAAGCACTCCTGGCCTCACCCCTGACCCCCCTGCAGGTTCACCACGATGCTGTCCACATTTTCCAACCGGGAAAGGTTTGTCAATTCAGTGATCCCCCTCCTGAGGACACATGGCTTTGATGGTCTGGACCTCTTCTTCTTGTACCCTGGACTCAGAGGCAGCCCCGCGCGTGACCGCTGGACCTTTCTCTTCTTACTTGAGGTAAGGCCAGCTTTGTTGTTGTTCAGTGACTAAGTCATGTGTGACTCTTTTGCCACCCCATGGAGTTGCTGGCTTCCCTGGCACTGGCCCTCTGCTCAGCGACTTACCGCACTGGCTCACGTCACCCTTTCTCGGGAACCTGTGGGCAGGGCTTGTGTCTGACTCTGCTGGCTCCAGGGGCTCTGTTATTGCAGAAGATTGTTTCCTGGATGACTCCTGCTTTCCCCGACTCCACTCTGCTTTGTCCATTTCTCTCATCTGCCTCTCTCTTCCCAGGAGCTCCTGCAGGCCTTCAAGAATGAGGCCCAGCTCACCACGCGTCCAAGGCTGCTGCTGTCTGCTGCTGTCTCTGGGGACCCCCATGTCATCCAGAAAGCATATGATGCACGCCTTCTGGGCAGGTGAGTGGGTGCTCCTTTGGTGTTTGGTGGGTGGCACTGGAGGGAAGAAGGCATCTTGGGCTCAGAACCCAGAGGTGCCCAGCTGTCCTGGAGTTTTGACTTCCTGCCCTGCTGTGAGAGCACCTGTGGGAGGTGGGTTAAGCATGAATGTAGGTGGGGACAAGGATTATTCCTTATAGCCCGGACTTCCTGAGGAGATCAGAGGGGAGTGATGGAGTATCAGGCCATACCACAGCATCCCTTTGGGTAGATATCAGCATCATCCATAGCTGGGCCTCAAGGAGTGAATCCAAGAGCCTGACCTCTGTTCTGCTGGAGTCGCCTGTGGATGTGCACTGGGTGCCAGAGAGGATGGCATCAGAGACATGGGTGAATTACCAACTACTGCCTCTGAAACAAAAATAGGAATGCCCAGTTAGGACCCATTTTCAGAGCAGAGGTCTTCATGCCAAAGTCACAAAACCAGATGGAGGGACCTCATATCTCTCTGGACATGCCAGTTCTGGACTAATACTAGCAAAATTCAAGAATCAAGTGTTTCCTGATGTTAAAAGTGAGGCAGATGCAACATACAAGAGAGGATGCCATTCCTGTGTGTGATGACACTTAGGGAGAGTGGGTTCAGCGTGTCAGGAGAGGTGAGAGATCCAGTGAGCTGAGTTGGCTAGTGTTGGTCTTATAGCCAGGCAGGATTGAGGACTCCACCTTTACCCAGCTGGGTTACCTTAGACAAATTAACTAACTGCGTGAGTTTCAGTTTTTTCATTTTAGAATGGAGACAATTATGGTAATTAGGACATTAACTAGATTAAAATTAAGTTAGATAATCCATGCTAACCTCTACACTGTGACTCGGTAAGGCTCAATTACACTTCGCCATCTGGAAAGCTTTCTGGAAGAGATGGGTTTCACTGGCTCCTTGAACAGTAGAAAGATGGATGCACTTTTATGCTGTCTGATTACACATGTCATTTATGCAGACCTCTGCTGCACTTGTTTCCTGGTCTGATCCCGTCCACTTTGTTTCCTGGCGTGACCCCTTGGATACTCTCAGGAAGGCATAGGTTCTGACACACCGCTGTCCCTCACCAGCTGTGTGTTCCAGGGCAGCCTCTCACATGCGGGGCATGGCTCAGGCAGTCCCCAGTCCCCATCTCAGTGGGCAGAGAGGGCACGGGTGTTGGGTGGTCAATGTTCAGCTAGTTAGCTACTTGGTGCTGTGAAAGTCTAGCTAGCATGATCTTCATACCTCCTCTTTCTGCCCCTTACAGACTCCTGGATTTCATCAGCGTCTTGTCTTACGACTTACATGGAAGCTGGGAAAGGGTCACAGGACACAATAGCCCTCTCTTCTCTCTGCCTGGAGACCCCAAATCTTCAGTAAGAAAAATAAAGCTGTCAGGCAGCCTAGACATGCACCCCTGAGCCAGGCCAGTGGCTCTTGGTAACAAGGAGGGGTTGTGTTCTTCCTCCCTGCAGGCATATGCCATGAATTACTGGCGACAGCTTGGGGTCCCCCCTGAGAAGCTCCTCATGGGGCTCCCCGCCTATGGACGTACTTTTCACCTCCTCAGAGCCTCTCAGAATGAGCTGAGGGCAGAAACTGTGGGACCAGCATCTCCAGGGAAGTACACCAAGCAAGCTGGCTTCTTGGCTTATTATGAGGTGACGGGAATGGGAACTTCTGTCTGTGAGTTAGGGCTCCCCCACCCGAGCCCAGGGCCAAAGCAGGGGCAAGGGACCAAGGCAAGACTGAGGGCTAGAGATAGGGCAAGGAAGTGGCTTGCTGTGGTAAGGGACATCCAGTCTCTGGGATATTCTCTTTTGTTTTGGGGAAGTTATTTGAACCCTTTGTAAGAGGTGAGGGACTGGGTGAAGTCTGAATGGAGGGGGACAGATATTTCACTCCTTAGAAGATTCTTAAATAATATTTAACTCAATCCTGAATTACTATATGGCCTAAATAAACATAATTAATATGTGAAAGATATATATATATATTTTCAAAAGTTCAAATATTTTCAAAAGTAAGAGAATAGCATAACATCCTCTCATTCTATGAAAGAGCCATGGCCCCAGGGCAGATATTTCACCCCTTAGAAGATTCTTAAGTGGCAGTTAAGTCAATCCTCATTTACTATATGTCTTAAATAAACATAATTAATATTTACCATATGTATATAATCAGACATGTGCAAAAATAAAAGAATAGTATAACGTCCTCTCACTCCCTGATGCCCAAATGCCCTTCACCCAGCTTCAATCATTAACTGCTCATGGTGAGTCTTTTTTTTTTCTTTGCTCCTGACTCCCTCCTTCTCACTAGTCAATTATTTTGAGACAATTCTAAGACATCCTCCATCACAGATTCTTTCTCTGCTACCTCGATTTCATGCCTGAATCCCCATCCCAACAAAGCTTGCTGTTGAGTGGGGGGAAGAGACATGGATCCAAGGGAATGTGGAACACAAGAGAAGACAGTAAGAGGCACCAAGTGCCTGACTGTAGGGTGTGGGGTTGGTGGATTCTGAGCAGAACGGTGAAGCGCAGTAGGATCCTGATGGGTGGGAAGGACCTCCTAAGCAAAGAACAGCAGGCACCAGAGGGAGAGTTGCATCTTTGACTGAGGTGGTAATGGAGATGCTGGTGTCTCTCCAGTCTCTGCACTGTGCCTGCTCCTGGAGATGTTTCCCTGATAATCCAGTGAAGCACGATTATGAGTGATGACATAGCCAAGGGAGTGGTTTTGATAACACCTTTAATGAACAACAACAACAAAAATAACTTCCATATTAGCTTCTGCAGCCCAAATGGAACATTTCTATATCTTTGCAGCATACCGTCTCCAGCACAGTGCTGGGTACCCAGTCTGCAGATGGGTACCTAGTTCTCCCTGCCTTCCAGGTCTTTACAGTTGTTACAGATTCAAAAGTTAGTTTGATAAATACCTGGATGGATCAGTTTATGTTGGCTTAATGAGCAGAGGAGATACTTGCTTATGAAAAGTCTTTGAGAAAGGTACAGGTTTGGTCTAGACTCAGGTTTGTTATGTAGTAGTTTGGTATTGACATTATTTACAAACTCTAGTTTGATTTCTTAAAGGCTGTCACCCACTCCTTGGTTCTCTACCTGTTTATCCATCATGGATATTAGAGAAAGGAATAAGCAATAATAAGAATTTATCCAAAATAGAGAGGAAGCCTTTACCCCTGGGTGTGAACAGTTTGTCTGTTGGTGCTTCTCTTCACGAATGCCACACAGCTGATCACTGTTCTGATGCTCCTGCAGATTTGTTCCTTCATTGAGGGAATGAATAAACGCTGGATTGATGATCAGTATGTCCCATATGCCTTCAAGGGGAAAGAGTGGGTTGGCTATGATGATGCCATCAGCTTTAGTTACAAGGTGAGAACTTGACCCTTTATTGCTCCAACATAGTTTCCCTCTGGCTTCTATGAGACCCTTGTGTGTACAGTGTGTGTGTGTGTGTGTGTTGTGTGCTCATGTGCACGTGCATGTATGTGCCTATAAAACTGCCAGAGGGATGGGATGGGGAAAGAGGTGGGAGGGGGATTCAGGATGGGGAACACACGTACACCCATGGCAGATTCATGTCAATGTATGGCAAAACCAATACAATATGTAAAGTAAAAATAAATAAAACTGAAAACAAAAACAAACAAACAAAAAAACCTGACAGGTTAACTTGTTATCCTAAAAGTAGGGGAAAAAAAGTCAGAATCTTCACAGTTTCCAACTTAGCAATAATTGGTTCCTCCTTATTTTACATTTGGGGAAATTAAACCCCAGAAAGAAGTCAATTGATTTGGCCAAGTCATGTAGTTATTTGCATATGAGAATCTTTTCCATCAGTCTTACAAGAGAACTCTGGTAAGGTAATAAGAAAATCTGGATTCAATGCTAAACAACTTCCATTTAGTTATATCTGAGGTTTTAATAATCATGGATAAAATGCTTCATTTTCTTTTATGTGTAAAAGAGATGATATTATCCATTCTCTTCCTCTTTGATGGCATCACTATGTCATAAGATATGTTTAAATGATTTTTTAAAAAATAAAGCAACATTTCCAATTTAATATGATGATAATGGTGATTAGCAGGCTGGGGAACCAGACAATATTTAATATTTATGAACATGTACTATGTGCAAAATATTGCTCCAAATATCTTACATGTATGAATTTAAAAATCTTTTAAAAATTATGGCAAAATATACATAACATAAAATTCACTATTTTATTCATTTTTTAGTCACCATTCAGTAGCATTAAGTACATTCACATTGCTGTGAAACCATCATATCTACCTCTAGAACTTTCTCCTCTTTCCAAACTGAAATGACTCCCCACTCCTTCCTCACACAGCTCCTGGTAATCACCACTCTACCTTCCATCTGTATGAATTTGACTACTCTAAGCATCTCAGTGAGTGGAATCAGAGTATTTTGTTCTTTTGTAATTGGCTTATTTCACTTAGTATTGTATCTTCCACTTCAACCTATGTTGTAATATGTGCGTATAGGAACTCTGGATCCTAAAAATGTTGGAAATGTTATCTTTTTTTTTTTTTACATAGAAGGCAATTAAACCCCACAAGGCTTACGTGGCTTTTTTTCCTCAAGATCCCATAGCTAATAAGCAATAGAGGCTAGAGCCAAATACAGGCTACATGGCTAAACATCCTAACATATTGCCTTCTGAGAGTCCATCTGATTTTGCCATTATACTGTCTGGAGGATGGCTAGTACAGCACGTTGACTGACCATTGCTTTTTCAGGCATTTTTCATAAAGAGAGAGCATTTTGGGGGGGCCATGGTGTGGACATTGGACCTGGATGATGTCACTGGCACTTTCTGTGGCATGGGCCCTTTCCCCCTTGTCTACACATTGAATTATCTTCTGGTGAAGGATGGTGAGTAGCTATGACCTGGAAGCTGGATTGGCAGTTGCAAAACCACTGGGTGGATCTCTTCTGTAAGATTTAAAGGCTTTGTTGGCACAAAATGACAAGGAAAGAAGAGAATAAGCTTTGATACCAGGCCAGTCTGCTTTCTAATCTTGGTTTTGATGCTTGCTCCATTTGACCTCTCTGAGCTTTGTTTTCCCATCTACAAAATGGGAATAATCCTTATACTCATGACATTATTATACACACTGGCAGTTAGGAGATGGAACCTGGCATGCTAAATCTGCAGCATCCTTGGAGTTGGTCTATAGCCCTCATTTTGTGAGGAGGCCAGGACTCAGAAAGATAATACAGCTAGTCAGGGGTGGAAATGAAACTCCAACTTAATTCTTTACAACATACTTTCTAGGGCAATGTCCTTGCACTCAGCCTTGTTCCTCGTGCCTCCCAAGTAGGGGACACAAAAGGATTCTTCCTGAGGATTCCACAAGTTAGGAAATAGGCCTCAGGGTCAATGTCTTGTGCAAAGTGTGACAGCCAAAGTGAGGGGCTGAGCATAGAGAACTGACAGACTTCTGCTTGCGGTCACTCAACTGGAAATGTAGCAAACCCAGTTAGTGTCCATGGGTGCCTGGGATCTTGTTGATATGTTTAAGTGGGGAAGCTGGGCTTCTGTGTGTGGAGACTTTATCTGTGTTGACAAGTGGGTGCATTCGGAAATCCTCTGCTTCTGGTTTGGGAGCTGGTACTTCATCCCTGGAGCAGCTCTAGTTCTGCCAGTGACAGGATGGGAAGGAAGAGGTAGGAGTCTCACCCTTTTCTGTTGATTTCTTCTAGAGTTCAGCTCAACTCTTTCACCAAAATTTTGGTTTTCAACTGCTGTGAATTCTTCAAGAATTGGCCCTGAAATGCCAACTATGACCAGGGATTTGACTACTAGTTTGGGCATTTTGCCCCCAGGAGGAGAGGCTGTGGCCACTGAGACTGAAGGAAAGTCTGCAGCTATGACCATAACCCCCAGAGGTGAGATTGCGACCCCTACAAGGACCCCTCTATCATTTGGAAGGCGCACTGCTGCTCCGGAAGGGAAGACTGAGAGCCCTGGAGAGAAGCCCCGGACCACTGTGGGCCATCTGGCGGTGAGCCCTGGAGGGATAGCTGTGGGTCCCGAGCACCTTCAGACTGGACAGAAGGTCACGCCCCCAGGAAGGAAGGCTGGCGTCCCTGAGAAGGTGACCACCCCCTCCGGAAAGATGACAGTCACCCCTGATGGGAGGGCTGAGACTCTGGAGAGGAGGCTTTGACCTCTGAGGTGGACCCTGAGGCCTGGTGGGTTACTTTGTCTTCAGACAGAAGCTGAAAAGTGGATGCTGCTCTCTGGCTCTGTCCTCTCACCTCCTTGGACAACTCCTCTTGCTTTTGACAACCCCTTTGTTCCCACTGATGGACTCATTCTTGGGATGACTTGATAACCCTTCTAATGAGTCCTTTCTCTAAAGAAACTTGGAAAACTCTGCTGTGAATAAAAGATACCGAAGTCTGTTATGGGCAAAATTTGGGGGAAACCTTTATCTCTTCATCTAGGTCCCCTGATAGACGCTGCCTGTGCCCAGCCATTCACGCATCATTCTTGGGGCAAACAGGCCCCAGGTCATAGTGAGTTAATCTCTTCTCTCTCGAATAAACTAAAAGCATAAGAAGCCGTCTGAGTTCTCTGAAGCTCTTTTCTTGAAATGAACACTGGTAGTCAATTGTTATCTTCTCCCTTTCAAGATCACTTCCCCTTGCTATTTTTGGAAGGAGGGAATTTGTGTCTGTCCCAAGCTGATATTTTCCAGTGTTGATTACGTGCTTCTCTCTCTGCAATGAATGCTGCTGACTTCACTCATGATCAGAGCCAGAATCTCCTCTAGGAAAGTTTTCCCTATTGCTGAAGAGGCCTGAGAGAAGGAGGAGGGAGTTGTATCTTCCAGTTATATTCCCTACTTTGGAAAGTCTTAGTTGTCTCTGATAAAACACCTCCACCCCTACCTGTTCTCTCCATAAGGAGTGGTGGAGGGGAAGACAAAATCAACATATTTTGGTTATCTGCATACTTCTCCCAGGTCTATACTACATACTGCAATCTACCTATGGTTTATTGTCCTGAGCATGATTCACCCTTATGAGTCAGTATAGACATAGGACCAACTTTTAGCTCTCCCTTCCTGGGAAGCAATGATGATAGTGTGTCTGATCTACACCAATGTTACCTTTTCTTTTGGAAGTGCAGCCTCCAAGGCTTTAAAATAAGGGTTCATTAAAATACCTATGGGAGAGGCATTTATCATAAATGATAAAGTAGGTGAAGGCTGTATCCACACATGGGTGGGCACATGGCCTTGGGACCACATTGCCACAGCATAAATCACAAATCAGTTAAGCTACAAAACAAATCAACCTCAAAACCAGTTTACAAAACAGCCATTTATTTAGCTGATAATTCTGGAGGTTAGTCATCTAAGCTGTGTTCAGTTAGGTAGTTTTTATGATCTGGACTGGTCTTGACTGATCATGGCTGCAGTGACTCAAGCATCTGCTGTTAGCTAGTGGGTTGGGTTGGGGTGGGTTGGTTTATCATGGCCTCAGTTGGGCTGCCTGAGGTCTCTTTCCATGAGACCTCCCATTCTTCAACTGGCTACTTTACAAGGTTGCGGTCTCTTTGTTACTAGAAAGCAAGAGAGAAATCTCCAGTGGGCAATTTATTTTTAAATCTCTGCTTGAATTGCATTTACCATTGTTCCAGTGGTCAAAGCAAGTCAAATGACCAAGGATGAAATTAGAATGGTTGTGAATTATGCAAATGAATATGGGGAAGCATAAATAAGTTGGAAGTTACCACTGCTAATCTGTTTCACAAACTCAATCTTCCAGTATTTAAGAAAAGCTGAAATTAGGGGTGTGTGTGTGTGTGTGTGTGTGTGTGTGTGTGTTTAGTAGAAACCTATTGGCTTCAAAGCATTGGCTAAAATGTCTGTGACTGGATGTGCCTGTGGATGGCAGTCATGCCCCCTGGACCAGGGTGCTTTGATAGAGCAATTGGATCAAAGCATTCTATGTTTACATTAAGGTATGATGGAATAGAAGTGGGTTCACATTTCATTCTTGTCACTGGATTTCTAGATTTCTTCTCCTGGTTATTATATAGACCCTACTCTCATCTACTTAAAGGTTAGGGATTATACATTTAATTGGACATTCTTAGAGTATAGGAAAGAATTAGAGGTGAGGCTTTTCCCACTAGCTCCTATATGGACAGTAAGTATTTCTGAGAATCTTTGTAAATTTTTTTCTGTCGCCTTTTCTGCATGTGCTTTATTCATGGATAATGTGTCTAAAAGTTTCTATTTATCCATATATAAATGGATAAGTGTCTAGAAGTTTCTATTTATCTATTTCTAAAATCTAACTTATAAGCTTCCTGGAGCTTATCTTTTTGCTGTAAATTGGTTGGGACTTCCAACTTCATCATCTATCTCAAAATATACATGAGTGGGCAACCAACATAAGTTGATACAGCCATTATAGAAAACAGTATGGGGGTCCTACAAAAGTAAAAATAGTATCTCAGAACCCCACTTCTGGGGTTCCAAAGAAAACAACAGCACTAATTCAAAGAAAACAACAGCACTAATTCAAAAAGATGTGTGCACCGCTATGTTCACTGAAGCATTATTTACAATAGCCAGTATGTTCATCAGTAGATAGAGCCAACCCAAAGCAGGGAACCTGCACTTCTCTCTTCCTTAGTTCCTTTCTGACTCTACTCTTTACTATCCAAAATTTGTGGGAGCCACAAAAAAAAATTCCCTGCAGTCCTGGTGGAACATTTTGACCAAGATCTCCCTCCCTGTCCCTCTCATGGTCAAAGACATGGCAAAGGGATTTTTCCCTTGAGAAGATTTGATGTGCAGTGAGTTCTCTGAACTTGGCCACAGCAGGTGAGGGGTCTGACAACACAGTGGGCTGCCCAGGGCCCTGGGGAATGGGACAGATGTGGAGTTGCATGCAGGCCCTGAAGCTGGATTCTGGTACAATGCCTTGTACAGCTGTTCTCCTGTCACAGAGATAACAAGCCTCCCCTCAGCTCAGATCTTACACAGAGAGACAGGGCCCCAGGCCTTTGTGTGAGGCCTGCAGCAGAGATGGGGAGGATGCTACTTTGGGCCAGTAAGTTACACAGTCCCACTCCCCTCTTTGTCTCTAAACCCAGAAAATCCTCTCCATCAAGCATCAGTAGGCAGGGACCCAGCCCCTAGCTTCAATACAAAAAGGCTCTGTTTGGATTTTTCTGCATCTTTTCTCTCTTTTCTGGGCATGTGCCATCCCATCAGGCCCCTGTTTTGTCAGGCTGCTGGCTTTTTCTTTCTCTTGCACATGCTTAGGGTCCAGAATGAAAAGAGTGATGCCATCTGTACATTGATAGAAAGTGCTAAGTCACAAAGTACTGCATTTCAAGAGCTTAGCAGGTGTGTCCTAGCAAGTTAGGCATTCTCTGAAGGCATCTAACCTAAAATGCTGCTTCTGTAGTTTCCAATCCAAATCTCAGTGCCTCTCTCTGCAATATCCTACTTAAATAGAATGGCTTTTGCAACAATTCTACACCTTGATCCATCATCTTTCTCATCACCCATAACTTACCCAGTGCCACCCTTTGTAATGAAGAACTAATGCTGCCTTCAGTGCTCAGATCTGTGACCTGGCACCACCCTACTCCTAGAGAGCCTTAGAAGGCTGTGGTCCATGAGCCCCTGAGGACGCTGAACACCACCCAAGGAAGTAGCTGATACAAAATGCTCTGGGGCATCTCAGGCCTCAGTTGAGACTGCAGAGCTGTTCAGCTATTGCCTTCACTGAACATGCATCTGAGTTTAGACAAGAGCATGTAAGTTGGATCTTGGTTTAAAGTCATTGTCAAATGGTGAGAATCTAGTCCATTGGAGACTTAATGACTGTACCAGGTAGACAGTCCAATGGTTTAATCAACTTGCATTTATTTGATTTTTCACTGTATGATATGTAATGTCACTTTCATTATTTCATCTAATCTCCATAATATATTTTGAAGTAGATTTTAGTCTCCCCATTGTGTCAGCAAGCAAAGCAAAGTCCATTGGAGACTTAATGACTGTACCAGGTAGACAGTCCAATGGTTTAATCAACTTGCATTTATTTGATTTTTCACTGTATGTTATGTAATGTCACTTTCATTATTTCATCTAATCTCCATAATATATTTTGAAGTAGATTTTAGTCTCCCCATTGTGTCAGCAAGCAAAGCAAGGTTAGGAGTTCAGTGACAAGGTATCCAGCATCCTGCAGCAGGAAGGAGAAGAGCCAGGCTTCAAGCACAACAGTGACTGCTCAGAGCCCAGGCTCCTTCCACTCACCACTCACTAAGTAGGGGGTGGACCCAGCACCAGTCCCATTCATTGCCAGGGTAGCTGGGGAATATGTAGAGAGGAAGATGTGTGCAGGACTCACCAGGGGCTGACTGTTCATCATTAGGTGCTCGGCAGTGCAACAGGTCTGTAGCTTCCATGGGAAGCCCTGAGCTGAGTCATGGGTTTCTCTCTTGCCTTGTTGCAGGGCTGGCTGTGTTGCTGCAAGCATCAGGACTCTTCTTCCTTTTGACAGAGGAGTTTCCACCATCAGCAAACTTGCATGCTTGAAAATCTGAGAGAGCTGGAGTCTCCATCTCCTATGGCACAGTCAAATTTGTTACAAAGAAAGAAAGAAAGAGAGAAAAGAAAGAAGGATGGAAGGGAGAGAGGGAGGAAGGGAGGAAGGAAGAAAGAAAAGGAAAATGAGAAAGCTTTCTCAGCTCAACCTCCTGCATGCTTGTATCCACATTCCTTTGAACTCATGGAAATGAAATTGCTAAGGATCATGAAGACCCTTATCAGAATAAGAAATTAAGATAGCAGTAGAGTGTGTTAGTTTAGAGAGGATCAGTCATTAATTCCCTAGAAATTAGAACTCTTCAAGGGGAAAAGATCTACTTTATCCTACATCTGCTTTGACTCCATTCCCAGGTCCTTGAGAAAGAGAGTTTATCTCTTATTCACCAATATGAGCCTTCCTCATGTCTCCAAGCCTAAGTCTAGAGGAAGAACTAAGATATTCAGAGTGTTTCTGCTGCTCTTTCTACAGGAGCCAGTGAAAGAAGCATTGAGATAACAGGTTTCAAGGCCTCTAAGTTCTAGCCCTTGTTCTTCCCACCTGAGTATACGACAAAGCTTATGTGTTTGTTACTACCAACTGGTCTCAATATTCCTGCTCTCACATCTATACATGACCACTGGAAAAACCATAGCCTTGACTAGACTGGCAAAAGTCTCTGCTTTTCAGTATGCTATCTAGGTTGGTCAGTTTTTCTTCCAAGAGGCAAGTGTCTTTTAATTTCATGACTGCGTCACCATTTGCAATGATTTTGGAGCCCAAGAAAATAAAGTCTATCACTGTTTCCATTGCTTCCCCATTTATTTGCCATGACATGATGGGACCGGATGCCACTCAGTTTTCTGAATGTTGAATTTTAAGCCAACTTTTTCACTCTTCTCTTTCATCAAGAGGTTCTTTAGTTCTTTTCACTTTCTGCCATAAGGATGGTGTTATCTGAGCATTAGGGGTTATTAATATTTCCCCTGGCAATCTTGATTCCAGCTTGTGCTTCATCCAGCCTGGCATGTCACATGATGTACTATGCATATAAGTTAAATAAGCAGGGTGACAATATACAGCTTTGACATATTTCTTTCCTGATTTGGAACTAGTCTGTTGTTCCATGTCCAGTCCTAACTGTTGCTTCTTGACATGCATACAGATTTCTCAGGAAGCATGTCAGGTGGTCTGGTATTCCCATCTCTTTTAGAATTTTCCACAGTTTATTGTGATCACGCAGTCAAAGGCTTTGGCATAGTCAATAAAGCAGAAGTAGATGTTTACTGGAACTATCTTGCTTTTTTGAGGATCTAGCAGATGTTGGCAACTTGATCTCTGGTTCCTCTGTCTTTTCTAAAACCAGCTTGAACATCTGGAAGTTCTCTGCTCATGTACTGTTGAACCTCGCTTTGAGAATTTTGAGCATTATTTTACTAGCATGTGAGATGAGTGCAATTGTGCAGTAGTTGGAGCATTCTTTGGCATTGCCTTTCTTTGGAATTGGAATGAAAACTGACATTTTCCAGTCCTGTGGCCACTGCTGAGTTTTCCAAATTTTTTGGCATATTGAGTGCAATACTTTCACAGCATCATCTTTCAGAATTTGAAACAGCTCAACTGGAATTCCATCACCTCCACTAGCTTTGTTTGTAGTGATGATTCCAAGGTTCACTTGATTTTGCATTCCAGGATGTCTGGCTCTAGGAGAGTGATCACACCATTGTGGTTATCTGGGTCTTGAAGATCTTTTTTTGTATATTTTCTGTGTATTCTTGCCACCTCTTCTTAATATCTTCTGCTTCTCTTAGGTCCATACCATTTCTGTCCTTTATTGTGCCCATCTTTGCATGAAATGTTCCCTTGGTATCTATAATTTTCTTGAAGTGATCTCTAGTTTTTCCCATTCTATTGTTTTCCTCTGCTTCTTTCCATTGATCACTGAGGAAGGCTTTCTTATCTCTCCTTGCTATTCTTTGGAACAATGCATTTAAATGGGTATATCTTTCCTTTTCTCCTTTGCCTTTAGCTTCTCTTCTTTTCTCAGTTACTTGTAAGGCCTGCTCAGACAACCATTTTCCTTTTTTGCATTTCTTTTTCTCGGGGAGGGTCTTGATCAGTGCCTCCTATACAATGTCACGTACCTCTGTCCATAGTTCTTCAGACTCTGTCTATCAGATCCAATCCCTTGAATCTATTTGTCACTTCCACTGTATAATCATAAGGGATTTGATTTAGATCATACCTGAATGGTCTAGTGGTTTTCCCTGCTTTCTTCAATTCAAGTCTGAATTTGACAATAAGGAATTCATGATCTGAGTCACAGTCAGCACTTGCTCTTGTTTTTGAAGACTGTATAGAGCTACTCCACCTTTGGCTTCAAAGAATATAATCAATCTGATTTCAGTATTGACCATCTGGTGATGTCCATGTGTAGTCTTGTGTTGTTGGAAGCATGTGTTTGCTATGACCAGTTTGTTCTCCTGGCAAAACATTTAGGCTTTACTCTGCTTCATTTTTCACTCCAAGGCCAAATTTGCCTGTTACTCCAGGTATCTCTCTCTCTCTCTTTTTTTTCCCACTGTTCCAATTTTATACCTTTTTCTTTCTTTCTTTTTTTAAATTTTTATTTTTACTTTATTTTGCTTTACAATACTGTATTGGTTTTGCCATACATTGACATGAATCAGCCACGGGTGTACATGAGTTCCCAATCCTGAACGCCCCTCCCACCTCCCACTCCATATCATCTCTCTGTATCATCCCCATGCACCAGCCCTAAGCATCCTGTATGCTGTATTGAACATAGACTGGCGATTCATTTCTTACATGATAGTATACATGTTTCAATGCCATCCTCCCAAATCATCCCACCCTCTCCCTCTCCCACAGAGTCCAAAAGTCC
>SJYT01047396.1:448444-461852 GCA_006410635.1 Cephalophus harveyi
TTTTTTTTTTTTTACTTTTTTCCTCTGTCTTACATTTTAACAATTCTCCCAATATTTCAAAAATTTTAATTCTTATTTTGTTTGTCATAGTAATGTGTGATCAGTGATCTTTGATGTCACTTCTGTAATTGTTTTAGGATGCCATGATCTGCACCCATAGAAGACAGAAAACTTAATAAATATTGTGTGTATTCTGATTACTCCATTGACTGTCTGTTCTCCCATCTCTCTGTTTCTCTCCTCTTGCCACCCCCCCATTCCCTGAGGCACAACAATATTGATATTGGGCTAATTAATAACACTGCAATGGTCTCCAATAGTTCAAATGAAAGGAGGAGTCTCTCACTTTAAATCAAAAGCTAGAAATGATTAAGCTTAGTGAGTAAGGTATGCCAAATGCTGAGACAGGCTGAAATCTAGGCCTCTTGAACCAAACAGCCAAATTGTGAATGCAAGGAAGAGATTAAAAGTGCTTCTCCAGTGAAGATATGAATGATAAGAAACCAAAACAACCTTCTTGCTGACAAGGAGAATGGTATAGTGGTCCAGATAAAAGATCAGATAAAAGAGCCACAATCCTTTATGCCAAAGCCTAATCCAGAGCAAGACCCTGACTCTTCTTAATTTTATGAAGGATGAGAGAGGTGTGAAAACTGCAGAAGTTTGAGGCTAGCAGAGGCTGGCTCATGAGGGCTAAGGAAAGAAATAATCTCCATCCCATAAAGGAGATGCAAGGAGAAGCTGCAAGTTCTAACACAGAAGCTGCAAAAAGTTATCCAAAAGATCTAGCTAAGATAATGAAGATGAATACACAAAATGGTAGATTTTCAGTGCAGATAAAATAGCCTTATATTGGGAAGAGATGTCATCTATGGCTTATAGTTTGAGAAGAAAGTTAGTGCCTGCTCCACAGCTTCAGAAGACAAACTAACTCTCTTGTTAGGGGCTAACATTGCTGGTGACATTAAGTTAAAGCCAATGCTCAGTTAACCCTTCAGAAAATCCAAAGGTTCTTAAAAATTATCTAAATCTACTCTGCCTGTGCTCTATAATAAGGCCTAGGTGACAGCACACCTGTTACAACATGATTTACTGAATTCTTTCAACATGCTGTTGAGATCCACTGTTCAGAAAGGAAGATTTCTTTCAAAATACTAATATTACTGCTCATTAACAATGCACCTCCTCACCAAGAGCTCTGATGGAGATATACAATGGAATTAGCCCCATTTTCATGCCTGTTACCACAGCACCTATTCAGTAGGCCATGGATCAAGGAGTAATTTCAACTTACCACTTAAGAAATACATTTTTAACTGCCATAGATAGTAATTCTTCTCATGGATCTGAGCAAAGTAAATTAAAAGCCTTCTGGAAAGGATTCAATATTTAGATGCCATTAAGATCATTGAGGAAGAGGTAAAAATATCAAATTAACAGGAGTTTAGAAGAAGTTGATTTCAACTCTCATGGATGACTTTGATAAGCTCAAGACTTCAGTGGAGAAAGTAAGTATAGATGTGGGAGAAATAACAAGAGAATTGGAATTAAGATTGGAGCCTGAAGATGTGACTGAATTGCTGCACTCTCATAAAATGTGAATGGATGAGGAGTTGCTTCATATGGATAAGCAAAGAAAGTGGTTTCTTGATATAGAATCAATCCCTGGTGAAGATGTTATTAAGATTGTTGAAATGACAACAGGGGATTTAGAATAGTACATAAATTTAGTTGATAAAGCAGTGGCAGGATTCGACTATATTGACTCTGTTAGGTAGTTAGAATAGGAAAAAGGAGTCCATAATGGTGGTGGCCAAAAGACAAAGAAAGGAAAAAGCCCATGAAAATAGAACAGGGAAAGTCCAAGGACCTGAGTGAGAACCTCAGGTAAAACAAACAGCCCTCCTGACTAGCCCAATTTACATGGGGCAGGCTCATGGGGAGGAGAAAAAGCATATAAAAAGAGGAGCCAAAATTGAGCAGGGGGACCTCTTTTCTCTTCTTTTGGGTCGGCCTGTCCTCAGGCCTTGAGGATGTATTTTCCTTTGGCTGCCAAATAAAATTGAGCTGTAACACTGGTCTGTCCATCATGTCAAATTTTTACTGCAGTGAGACAGAACTGAGCAAATTACAAACTCCCCCAACTACTCCAATTTTGAAAGAAGCCGTACTGTGGGTAAAATGCTACCAAACATCACTGCATGCTGCAGAGAAATCATTCATGAAAAGAAGAGTCAATTGATGCAGCATATTTCATTGTTGTCTTATACTAAGAAATTGCCACAGCCACCCCAGCCTTCAGCAATCACCACCCTGAGGAATCAGTAGCCATCAACATCAAGGCAAGCCCCTCCACCAGAAAAGATTAAGATTCTTTGAAAGCTCAGCTGATGATTAGGGTTTTTATTTTTGCAATAAAGTATTTTTAAAAATTATTTATTTATTGGCTGTGTTGGGTCTTTGTCGCTGCATGTAGGCTTTCTTCAGTTGTGGTGAGCAAGGGCCACTCTCTAGTTGCTGTGCATGGACCCCTCATTTCAGTGGCTTCTCTTGTTGTGGAGTACAGTCTCTAGAGGGTGTAGGCTCAGTTTCTGTGGCTCACAGGCTTAGTTGCCTGGTGGCATGTGGGGTCTTCCTGGACTAGGGATCAAACTGGAGTCCCTTGCATTGCAAGGCAGATTCTTCACCACTGGACCACCAGTGAAGCCCAATACAGTATTTTTAATTGTGCATATTCATTGTTTTTTTAGACATCATGCTACTGCACACTCAGTAGACTACAGTGTAGTGTAAACATGACTTTTATATGCACTAGCAAACCAAAAAGATTGTGTAACTTGTTATTGTAATATTTGCTTTACTATAGTGGTCTGAAACTGAATCCACAATGTCTCTGTAAACTGTCACAGATGATAAGCTCTGAGAGCAGTGGTGGTGGGGAGTGGAATGCAGGGACCTGAGGAGAGGAGTACTACTGAGCTCATAACCAATGGGTGGCAGAAAGGAGAGATGATTCAAAAAGGATGTTTTGATAAGAGCCTTGGTGACAGAAATGTTGGAAACATTCACAGAAATATGGGAAATAGGAAGAGGTGCAAGCCTGAGGGAGATAACCACCTGGAAATTGTCACCCATCAGGCTCAGGGTCTGGGGGCAAGGGTTGTCATGCTGGAGGCAGCTGAGGAATATGAACCCAGGGGAGTTACACAGGAAGAAGGAGCCTGAGCATAGTGAAAGCAAGCTAGGGCCACGTGAGGGGCAGTAGTTTGTGACAAAGTAGGAGTAATAGTAACAGGAAAGGGAATAGGAAAAATATATGTAAGAATTTGAGGGTAAAAAAAAAAAAAAAAAGAGTAAGTTATCCCTCTCTGTCTTTGCTTAAGGAGGGACCTTTGTTCTTACACTAAATGAATGAATGCAACCAATAAATAAATGCAAACTTAGTTAATGCTTCTGACTGTCAAAAAGGGTATGACATAGTCAATTAGCTGCCTCACTCTCCAAACAGAATATAGCCCACTGTACATAAACCATCTTGAATTACGTAAGCTACTCCATGATGGAGCTTATTAAAATGGTTCCTGGGCTTGAGCCCAACCTTTTCTTCCTATAAAGTGAAATCAAGATAGCATAGCTTTGGTGTCAATAAAAGGTTTTAAGTATGATTGAGCTTTGCTGGCACTACCAACATTAACATTTACTTTCAGGGCAATTATGGTAAAGCAGAATATGATAAGTCACCAGAGAGAAGGAAGAGGGTAAGAAAAGCAGGATGAGGGAGCCTCTACATCAAGGCAAATGACCTAGCTCACTGTTCAGGAACCACCATAACTTTGTGCCTGTGAGTTACTCTCTCCCTCTTTATTATTATTATTATTTTTTGCCCTTGAAATAAAATCAGATCACCTGACTTGATTGTTTTTGACTAAAGAAAACAGGGACATGTTTCCTTCCCTGCTAATAGATCTCACTGCCCTACCATCTCCTTCGTCAACCCTACAGCTCATGGCACTTCAATGGCCTTGAGAGTAGGAGCAGAGGGAAGTGGGATTCGTGGAGAAAATTCTGAAGTTTTATCTAGGGATAAACTTCCCTAGATAGGAAGGTTTAGGAGGTTGGGAGTCTACCAACCTATTAAAAGGACTCAAGGAAATAAAAATAGTAAAAGTTTCCTACTGCAAACAAAGCAGTAGGAAACAAAGCAGTAGTTTACAAAAGCCATTCTTTTCACAGATGTGTTCCTCTAGCTGCTCTCTGTTGCTTTAAGCTCTGTTCCTTGTGCTGACAGTTGAGATAAGTATGTATTTCTCTTGGGATGGACCACCATACGGTTTCTCTTTTGTATCCTCACAGTTTAGAAACACAGCACAGCTCCCTGTGCTTCTACTTCGAATAAAGAATGTTAACTAATTTTTAAAGAGTTTGAAATTCCCTAGTCAAGTTTCAAAATGGCAAAGTAGAAGGATGTGCATTCGTCTTCTGTGAGAGTTCCAAAATTACAACTTGCCGCTGAACAACCACCAATAGGCAAATGTTGGATCCCACCAAAAATAGATACCCCACATCCAGGGACAAAGGAAAAGCCCCAGTAAGACAGTAGGAGGGGCTAAATCACATTTAGACTCAAACCCCATACTGGCCAGAGATGCTCATAAGGTTCAAACAAAATCTTGTGCACACCAGGAAACCCCACAGAGACTGAGTCAGATCAGCCTTTGAGAGTTTAAGTCTCCTACGGAGGTACAGGTCAGCAGTGGCCTGGTGCAGGGGAAGGGGCTCTGGGTGCAGCAGACCTGGGTGTAACATAAACCCTTTTGGATGAGGTCACCATTAACCCCACCACAGAGCTGCTGAGCAGACGACCCACAAACTGCAGAACAATTATACCAAATAAATTCTTGCACTGTTAATAAAGTTCTAGGACCCACAACAGATTGCCCAACCTGGAGATCTGGCAAAAGGGCTGAGAACCTCCAGGGAATTTGACTAGGAGGCCAGTAGGATTTGATTACAGAACTTACTCAGGACTAGGGAAACAGACTCTTGGAGGGCACAAAAAACCTTTGCGAGCACCAGGACCCAGGAGAAAGGAGCAGTGACCCCACAAGAGACTGACCCAGACTTACCTGTGAGTGTCCAGGAGTCTCCAGTGGAGGTGTGTGTTGGCAGTGGCCTGCTACAGGATCGGGGGCACTGAGTGTGGCAATGCATATATGTGACTTTTTGAAGGCAGTCACCATTATCTTCATTATCTCTACCATAGTTTTGTCTCAGGTCAAACAACAGGGAGGGAACACAGCCCTGCCCATCAACAGAAAATTGGATTAAAGATTTACTGAACATGATCCCTCCCATCAGAACTAGGCCCAGTTTCCCCCACAGTCTCTCCTATCAGGAAGCTTCCATAAGCCTCTTATCATTAACCCTCAGAGGGAAGACAGAATAAAAACCACAATCACAGAAAACTGACCAAATTGATCTCATGGACCACAGCCTTGTCTAACTCAGTGAAACTATGAGCCATACCCTGTAGGGTCACCAAAGACAGATGGGTTATGGTGAACAAGAGAAGACTCTACATATGGACATCACCAGATGGTCAACACCGAAATCAGATTGATTATATTCTTTGCAGCCAAAGATGGAGAAGCTCTATACAGTCAACAAAAACAAGACCAGGAGCTGACTGTGGCTCAGATCATGAACTCCTTATTACCAAATTCAGACTCAAAGTGAAGAAAGTAGGGAAAACCACAAGACTATTCAGGTATGACCTAAATCAAATCCCTTATGATTATACAGTGGAAGTGAGGAATAGATTTAAGGGCCTAGATCTGATAGCTAGAGTGCCTGATGAATTATGGAATGAGGTTCATGACATTGTACAGGAGACAGGGATCAAGACCATCCCCATGGAAAAGAAATGCAAAAAGGCAAAATGGCTGTCTGGGGAGGCCTTACAAATAGCTGTGAAAAGAAGAGAGGTGAAAAGCAAAGGAGAAAAGGAAAGATATAAGTACCTGAATGCAGAGTTCCAG
Source organism: Cephalophus harveyi (assembly GCA_006410635.1). Lineage (NCBI taxonomy): Eukaryota > Metazoa > Chordata > Mammalia > Artiodactyla > Bovidae > Cephalophus > Cephalophus harveyi. Next base: position 454,483 of record SJYT01047396.1, read on the forward strand.
AGAAGAGCAGGAAGAGATAAGAAAGTCATCTTTAGTGATCAATGCAAAGAAATAGAGGAAAAGAACAGAATGGGAAAGACTAGAGATCTCTTCAAGAAAATTAGAGATACCAAGGGAACATTTCATGCAAAGATGGGCTCGATAAAGGACAGAAATGGTATGGACCTAACAGAAGCAGAAGATATTAAGAAGAGGTGGCAAGAATACACGGAAGAACTGTACAAAAAAGATCTTCACGACCCAGATAATCATGATGATGTGATCACTAATCTAGAGCCAGACATCTTGGAATGTGAAGTCAAGTGGGCCTTAGAAAGCATCACTACGAACAAAGCTAGTGGAGGTGATGGAATTCCAGTTGAGCTGTTTCAAATCCTGAAAGATGATGCTGTGAAAGTGCTGCACTCAATCTGCCAGCAAATTTGGAAAACTCAGCAATGGCCACAGAACTGGAAAAGGTCAGTTTTCATTCCATTTCCAAAGAAAGGCAATGCCAAAGAATGCTCAAAGTGAAAGTGAAAGTGAAGTCGCTCAGTCGTGTCCGACTCCCTGCGACCCCATGGACTGTAGCCTACCAGGCTCCTTCATCCGTGGGATTTTCCAGGCAAGAGTACTGAAGTGGATTGCCGTTTTCTTCTCCAGGAGATCTTCCCAACCCAGGGATCGAACCCAGGTCTCCCACATTGCAGGCAGATGCTTTACCATCTGAGCCACCAGGGAAGACTAAAGAATGCTCAAACTACCGCTCAATTGCACTCATCTCACATGCTAGTAAAGTAATGCTCAAAATCCTCCAAGCCAGGCTTCAGCAATAACTGGGAGGGATTGGGGGCAGGAGGAGAAGGGGACGAGAGAGGATGAGATGGCTGGATGGCATCACTGACTCGATGGACGTGAGTCTGAGTGAACTCTGGGAGATGGTGATGGACAGGGAGGCCTGGCATGCTGCAATTCATGGGGTTGCAAAGAGTTGGACATGACTGAGTGACTGAACTGAACTGAACTGAAGAGTTCTGACAGAAAGTGGTGGTCCACTGGAGAAGGCAAAGACAAACCACTTTAGTATTCTTGCCTTGAGAACTCTAAGAACAGTATGAAAAGGACAAAAAATAGGACACTGAAAGATGAACTCCCCAGGTCAGTAGGTGTCCAATATGCTACTGGAGATCAGTGGAGAAACAACTCCGGAAAGAAAGAAGAGATGGAGCCAAAGCAAAAACAACACCCAGTTGTGGATGTGACCTGTGATGGAAGGAAAGTTCAATGCTGTAAAGAACAATATTGTGTAGGAACCTGGCATGTTAGGTCCATGAATCAAGGTAAATTAGAAGTAGTCAAACAGGAGATGGCAAGAGTGAACATCAACATATTAGGAATCAGTGAACTAAAATGAACTGGAACAGATGAATTTAACTCAGATAACCATTATATCTACTACTGTGGGTAACAATTCTTTGGAAGAAATGGAGTAGCCCTCATAGTCAACAGAAGAGTCTGAAATGCAGTAATGGGTACAATCTCAAAAACAAGAAAATGATCTCTGTTAGTTTCCAAGGCAAGCCATTAATTACCACATAATCCAAGTCTATGCCCCGACCAGTAACGCTTAAGAAGCTCAAGTTGAAGGGTTGTATGAAGACCTACAAGACCCTCTAGAACTAACACCAAAAAAAGATGTCCTTTTCATCATAGGAGACTGGAATGCAAAAGTGGGAAGTCAAGAGATACCTGGAGTAACAGGCAAATTTGGCCTTGGAGTACAAAATGAAGTGGGACAAAGGCTAACACAGCTTTGCCAAGAGAATACACTGGTCATAGCAAACACATGCTTCCAACAACAAAACAGAAGGCTCTACACATAGACATTACCAGATGATCAATACCGAAATCAGATTGATTATATTCTTTGAAGCCAAAGATGGAGAAGCTCTATCAGTTCAGTTCAGTTCAGTTCAGTTGCTCAGTCGTGTCCAACTCTTTGCGACCCCATGAATCGCAGCACGCCAGGCCTCCCTGTCCATCACCAACTCCTGGAGTTCACCCAGACTCACGTCCATTGAGTTAGTGATGCCATCCAGCCGTCTCATCCTCTGTCGTCCCCTTCTCCTCCTGCCGCCCGTGCTAAGCTCTATACAATGAGCAAAAACAAGACTGGGAGCTGACTGTGACTCAGATCATGAACTCCTTATTATCAAATTCAGACTTAAATAGAAGAAAGCAGGGAAAACCACTAGACCATTCAGGTATGATCTAAATCAAATCCCCTACAATTATATGGTGGAACTGACAAATAGATTCAAGGGATTAGATCAGACAGAATGCCTGAAGAACTATGGACAGAGGTTCATGACTTTGTTCAGGAGGCAATGATCAAGACCATTCCCAAGGAAAAGAAATGAAAAAAGCAAATGGTTTTCTGAGGAGGCCTTACAAATAACTGAGAAAAGAAGAGAAGCTAAAGGCAAAGGAGAAAAGGAAAGATACCCATTTGAATGCAGAGTTCCAAAGAATAGCAGGGAGAGATAAGAAAGCCTTTCTAAGTGGTCAATGCAAAGAAATAGAGGAAAACAATAGAATGGGAAAGACTAGAGATCTCTTCAAGAAAATTAGAGATATCAAGGGAACATTTTATGCAAAGATGGGCACAATAAAGGACAGAAATGGTATGGACCTAAGAGAAGCAGAAGATATTAAGAAGAGGTGGCAAGAATACACAGAAGAACTATGCAAAAAAAGATCTTCATGACCCAGATAACCACAATGGTGTGATCACTCACCTAGAGCCAGACATCCTGGAAAGCAAAGTCAAGTGGGCCTTAGGAAGCATCACTACGAACAAAGCTTAGTGGAGGTGATGGAATTCCATTTGAGCTATTTCAAATACTAAAATATGAGGCTGTGAAAGTGCTGCACTCAATATGCCAGCAAATTTGGAAAACTCAGCAGTGGCCACAGGACTGGAAAAGGTCAGTTTTCATTCCATTTCCAAAGAAAGGCAATGCCAAAGAATGTTCAAACTACCACACAATTTCACTCATGTCACACGCTAACAAAGTAACCCTCAAAATTCTCCAAGCAAGTCTTCAACAGTACGTGAACTGAGAAATCCAGATGTTCAAGCTGGATTTAGAAAAGGCAGAAGAACCAGAGATCAAATTGCCAACATCTACTAGATCATCAAAAAAGCAAGAGAGTTCCAGAAAAACATCTACTTCTGGTTTATTGACTAAGCCAAAGCCTTTGACTGTGTAGATTACAACAAACTGTGAAAAATTCTTCAAGAGATGGAAATACCAGACTACCTGAGTTGCCTCCAGAGAAATCTGTATGCAGATCAAGAAGCAACAGTAAGAACTGGATATGGAACAACAGACTTGTTCCAAATTGTGAAATGAGTACCTCAAGGCTATATATTGTCACCCTGCTTATTTAACTTATATGCATAGTACATCATGTGAAATGCCAGGCTGATGAAGCACAAGCTGGAATCAAGATTGCTGGGAGAAATATCAATAACCTCTGATATGCAAATAACACCACCCTTATGACAGAAAGTGAAGAAGAACTAAAGAGCCTCTTGATGAAAATGAAAAAGGAGAGTGAAAAGGCCATCTTAAAATTCAACATTCAAAAATTAAGATCATGGCATCTGGTCCTATTTCTTCATGGCAATAGATGAGGAAGCAATGGAAACAGTGAGAGACTTTATTTTTCTGGGCTCCAAAATCACTGCAGATGGTGACTGCAGCCATGAAATTAAAAGACGCTTACTCCTTAGAAGGAAAGTTATGACCAACCTAGACAGCATATTAAAAAGAAGAGACATTTCTTTGTCAACAAAGGTCCGTCTAGTCAAGGCTATGGTTTTTCCAGTAGTCATGTATGGATGCGAGAGTTGGACTATAAAGAAAGCTGAGCACCAAAGAATTAATGCTTTTGAACTGTGGTGTTGGAGAAGACTCTTGAGAGTCCCTTGGACTGAAAGGAGTCCATCCTAAAGGAGATCAGTCCTGGGTGTTCATTGGAAGGACTGATGTTGAAGCTGAAACTCCAATACTTTGACCACCTGATGCGAAGAACTGAGTATTGGAAAAGACCCTGATGCTGGGAGGTCTCCTCCTCCCTGAAGGCAGGAGGAGAAGGGGACAAGAGAATGAGATGGTTGTATGGCATCACCCACTCTATGGACATGAGTTTGAGCAAGCTTTGGGAGTTGGTGATGAACAGGGAAGCCTGACATGCTGCAGCAGTCCATGGGGTTGCAAAGAGTTGGATACGATTGAGTGACTGAACTGCACTAAGTTTAAAAAATTGAGATTACTTATATAAAACTCCTAAAGCTGAAACTGACTAGCTAGTTGTCTTAAAAATAAATGTTAATATTACTATATATAAATAGATAAATAACAAGGATCTACTATATAGCATAGGGAACTATGTTCAGTATCTTGTAATAGGTGTAATGGAAAAGAATCTGAAAAACACATCTGTAAATATAAAAGTTTATATATAGAAAACTGAATCAGTTTGCTGTCCATATGAAACTAATACAACTGTGTAAACCAATTATACTTCAATTAAAAATTATTAAATATAAAAATAAAATTGCAAAAAATATAAAAATTGTTAACAATAAAAAGTAAGATGGCAAGGCCCTTACATGGTGTCTTCTGCCTTTTTAAGCATTTTAAAATCTGTCATCTTACTGAGTCTTTAAAACAACTTTTCTCTGAGAAGTGAACAGGAAAGGTATTACCACGCCATCTCACAGACCACTTAACTAAGGCAGAGATGTGTCTGATAATTTGACTCTGGAAATACAGGGACTTCATGAAGATCATGGCAAAATCTAAACCTGAAGCCAGGATTCTTGAGTCCTCCTGGATGGTTCATTTCCCCTTGGGTGAAATTGCTAATCAAGGAAACAGCTCCAAGTGTTTAACACTATTTAATAGTCATATAATAGTATGTTAAATAGACATATACTACTATCTTTTCTGTTTCAGTCTCCAAATGAGTAAAACGGTAGTAATGATAGTACTGAATACATAGGGTTATAGTGAGAGACAATGAGTGAACTTAACTATTTAAGAATTACTCAGAGCAGTGCTTGGAACATGACAAGTGCTGAGGAAGCATTGTGTGCATGCCTGCTAAGTCTCTTCAGGTGTGTCTGGCTCTTTGTGACTTTACAAACTTATAGTCCATCAGGCTACTCTGTTCATGGAATTCTCCAGGTAAGAATATTGGTTGGGTTGCCATTGCCTTCTCCGGGTGATCTTCCCTACCCAGGAATTGAACCCACATCTCTTATGTCTCCTGCATTGCAAGCAGATTCTTTACAGCCTAGGCAGCAGGGAAGAGTTCATTTAAATCAGAGTTTTCCAGCTTTAAGTTTTCATTTTAGCAAAAAGCACAGACATGGAACAACAGACTCGTTCCAAATAGGAAAAGGAGTACGTCAAGGTTGTATATTGTCACCCTGCTTATTTAACTTATATGCAGAGTACATCATGAGAAATGCTGAGCTGGAGGAAGCACAAGCTGGAATCAAGATTGCTGGGAGAAATGTCAGTAACCTCAGACATGCAGATGACACCACCTTTATGGCAGAAACTGAAGAACTAAAGAGCCTCTTGATGAAAGTGAAGGAGGAGAGTGAAAAAGTTGGCTTAAAGCTCAACATTTAGACAACTAAGATCATGGCATCTGGTCCCATCAGTTCAGTTCAGTTCAGTTGCTCAGTCATGTCTAACTCTTTGCGACCCCATGAAACGCAGCAGGCCAGGCCTCCCTGTATATTACCAACTCGTGGAGTTCACCCAGACTCACGTCCATCGAGTCAGCGATGGCATCCAGCCATCTCATCCTCTGTCATCCCCTTCTTTTCCTGCCCCCAATACCTCCCAGCATCAGTCTTTTCCAATGAGTCAAGTCTTCACATGAGGTGGCCAAAGTACTGGAGTTTCAGCTTTAGCATCATTCCTTCCAAAGAAATCCCAGGGCTGATCTTCAGAATGGATTGGTTGGATCTCCTTGCAGTCCAAAGGACTCTCAAGAGTCTTCTCCAACATCACAGTTCAAAAGCATCAATTCTGTGGCACTCAGGCTTCTTCACAGTCCAACTCTCACATCCATACATGACCACAGGAAAAACCATAGCCTTGAGTAGGACCACAGCCTTGTCTAACTCAATGAAACCAAGCCTTGCCTGTGGGGCAACCCAAGATGGCCAGGTTATGGTGGGGAGGTCTGACAGAATGTGGTCCACTGGAGAAGGGAATGGCAAGCCACTTCAGTATTCTTGCCTTGAGAACCCCATGAACAGTATGAAAAGGTAAAATGATAGGATACTGAAAGAGGAACCCCCCCAGGTCAGTAGGTGCCCAATATGCTACTGGAGATCAGTGGAGAAATAACTCCAGAAAGAATGAAGGGATGGAGCCAAAGCAAAAACAATACCCAGTTGCACATGTGACTGGTGATAGAAGCAAGATCTGATGCTGTAAAAAGCAATATTGCATAGGAACCTGGAATGTCAGGTCCATGAATCAAGGCAAATTGGAAGTGGGCAAACAAGAGATGGCAAGAGTGAACATCGACATTCTAGGAATCAGTGAACTAAAATGGACTGGAATGGGTGAATTTAACTCAGATGACCATTATATCTACTACTGCGGGCAGGAATCCCTCAGAAGAAATGGAGTAGCCATCATGGTCAACAAAAGAGTCCGAAATGCAGTACTTGGATGCGATCTCAAAAACGACAGAATGATCTCTGTTCATCTCCAAGGCAAACCATTCAATATCAGAGTTATCCAAGTCTATGCCCCAACCAGTAATGCTGAAGAAGCTGAAGTTGAACGGTTTTATGAAGACCTACAAGACCTTTTAGAACTAACACCCAAAAAAGATGTCCTTTTCATTATAGGGGACTGGAATGCTAAAGTAGGAAGTCAAGAAATACCTGGAGTAACAGGCAAATTTGGCCTTGGAATGCAAAATGAAGCAGGGCAATGACTAACAGAGTTTTGCCAAGAAAATGGACTGGTCATAGCAAACACCCTCTTCCAACAACACAAGAGAAGACTCTACATATGGACGTCACCAGATGGTCAACACTGAAATCAGATTGATTGTATTCTATGCAGCCAAAGATGGAGAAGCTCTATACAGTCAACAAAAACAAGACCAGGAGCTGACTGTGACTCAGATCATGAACTCCTTATTACCAAATTCAGACTCAAATTGAAGAAAGTAGGGAAAACCACTAGACCATTCAGGTATGACCTAAATCAAATCCCTTATGATTATACAGTGGAAGTGAGGAATAGATTTAAGGGCCTAGATCTGATAGATAGAGTGCCTGA
>SJYT01047396.1:463107-488837 GCA_006410635.1 Cephalophus harveyi
TGAAACTCCAGTACTCTGGCCACCTCATGCGAAGAGTTGACTCATTGGAAAAGACTTTGATGCTGGGAGGGATTGGGGGCAGGAGCAGAAGGGGACGACAGAGGATGAGATGGCTGGATGGCATCACTGACTCGATGGACGCAAGTCTGAGTGAACTCCGAGAGATGGTGATGCACAGGGAGGCCTGGCGTGCTGCGATTCATGGGTTCACAAAGAGTCAGACATGACTGAGCGACTGAACTGAACTGATTAGTGATCTTGGAGGAAGTTGCTCAAAAGAGGACTAAGGGAACCTTAAATTAGCATCTCTGATGAAATCACAATTTGAAAACTCTGACTGGTTAAATATGAAGTGTTTTCTTATATGGCCATATGCCGTGTAAGGTAGGTGCAAACATATAGGCGACTCCTCTGACTCTTTTCCTGTGACTAGTAAGGTCAATTCAAAATGGCATGGATAATTAGCATACCAAGGTGCTACACACCCCAGTTAAGTTGGGGCAAAGGAGGGGACAGAACTGCAGTATGTGACATGTGATTAGTTTCTCACAGCTCTTTAAGAAGATAATCAAAAGTAGACTGACTAAAACAACAGAACTTCTGGGTAGATTCCTGCTGATGTCACATCTCAGAAGTCTATGTGACTACGGCTGTTAAATAAAGGGCTCAAACATGATGAAATTGATAATGGTACTTCTCTTTGTTTATGGGAAAAAATAGCAACATGTTGCCAAAGGGATGAGGGCAATTGGACTAATCACTTAGTGAGTAAAGTGAAAGTCACTCAGTCATGTCCAACTCTTTACAACCCCATGGACTGTAGCCAGCAAGCTCCTCTGACTGTGGAATTCTTCAGGCAAGAATACTGGAATGGGTAGCCATTCCCTTATCCAAGCGATCTTCCCAGCCCATGGATTGAACCTGGGTCTCCTGCATTGCAGGCAGATTCTTTACCATCTAAACCATCAAGAAAGCCCCTTTAGGGAGTTAGGTGGAGAGAAAAATAAGGGACAGCAAATCCAGAATACAGTAGTCCCTGCTTGTTTGTGTTTCTCTTTCCATTTCCATGATGGTCAAGCTTGGCCTAAAGTTATTAAATGGGAAATTTCAGAAATAAACAATTCATAAGTTGTAAATTGTGCACCATTCCTCTCTGAGGAATGAACTCTCGTATTATACCTCTTTGTCCTACTCAGGATCCCCAATATCGACACTGTCTTCTGCTGACATCCAAACATGGACATTGTCACAGCTTTGGACTCAGGATCACCCCAAGTGCATGATCCTCCCTCTGACCTATCATCGGACGGTCAAGAGTAGTCTAATGCTATTTCATTCACCACACATTAGCTCATCATGTAGGCATTTTGTCATCTCACACCATCACAAGAAGCATGAATACAATATGATGTTTTTAGGAAGAGACACTATTTGCATAACTTTTATTACAGTATATTGCTATAATTTTATCTATTTTCATATTGCTAGTGTTGTAAATCTCTTATTGTGCCTAATATAAATTAAATTTTATCACAGATATGTAAGCATAGGAAAAAACATATTATGTATAGGATTATACTCATTTCACATTCTACCAAGGGCATGCTCAAAATCCTTCAATCTAGGCTGCAGCAGTACACAAACTGAGAACTTCCAGATGTACAAGTTGGGTTTTAAAGAGCCAAAGGAGCCAGAGATCAAATTTTGTTTGACGCTGGAGAAAGAAAGGGGGTTCCAGAAAAACATCTATGTCTGCTTCATTGACTATGCTAAAGCCTTTGACCATGTGGATCACAAAACTGTTGAAAATTCTTAAAGAGATAAGAGTGTCAAACTACCTTCCCTGTCTCCTGAGAAAACTGTATGGCAATCAAGAAGCCACAGTTAAAACCGGACATGGAACAAATGACGGATTTAAAGCTGAGAAAAGAGTACATCAATGCGATATATTGTTACCCTGTTTATTTAACTTATATGTAGAGTACATCATGCGAACTGCCAGTCTGGATGAATCATAAGTTGCAATCAAGGTTGCCAGGAGAAATAACAAAACCCTCTGATATGCAGATGATACCACACTTGGCAAAAAGTAAAGAGAATATAAAGAGGCACTTGATGAGGGTGAAAGGGGAGGGTGAAAAGGCTGGCTTGAAACTCAATATTAAAAAAACTAAAATCAAGGCATTCAGTCCCATCACTTCATGGCAAATAGAGGGGGAAAAGTGGAAGCAGCAACAGATTTTAATTTCTTGGGCTTCAAAATCACTGTGGATTGTGACCGCAGCCATGAAATTAAAAGACACTCCTTAGAAGGAAAACTATGACAAACCTAGACAGTGTAGTACAAAGCACATACATCCCTTTGCTGGACCAAGGTCCACATAGTCAAAGCCATGTTTTTTCCAGTAGTAATGAATGAATATAAGAGTTGGACCATAAAGAAGGCTGAGCACTGGAGAATTGATGCTTTCTAATTGTGGTGCTGGAGAAGACTCTTGAGAGTCCTTTGGACTGCATGGAGATCAAACCAGGCCATCCTAAAGGAAATCAACCCTGAATATTCTTAGGAAGGACTGTTGCTGAACTCAGAACTCCAGTATTTTGGCCACCTAATGCAAAGAGCTAACTGACTGGAATAGACCAGTTTTTTTATTGAGAAAGCTTGAAGACAAAAGCAGAATGGGTGGGATAGGATGACATTGTTAGAGATTATCACTGACTCAATGAACATGACTTTGATCAAATTCTGGGAGACAGTGGAGGACAGAGGAGGCAGGTGTGTTACAGTCCATAGGGTCATAAAGAGTCAGACATGACTTAGCTACTGAACAACAATACTTAGGATTTGGTACTATCTGAAGTTTCAGACATCTGCTGGGGGTCTTGGATCATATACCCTGTGGACAAGGGGGGTTACTGGACAGAATGGTGAAGTGTTCAAAATAATGCCACATTTCTATAAGCGTGGCTGTAAAATGTTTGATCCAATGAGATAGCATGGGAGAGCTGTCATAGTCAACAATTCCCTGGCACCTCCTGCCTCCTGACTTGATGAATTGGAGGCATTTTGCTTTCTGAACAGAATTAGTATCCACATGTATCAACATTTAAGGGGTAATTCTATTATTGCAATATCTACTATAAGCACAGTTGTGTCCCCCAAAGTTTATATGTTGAAATTCTAAGCCTCTGTGATTGTATAGGAGCTAGAGCCTTTCAGAAGATAATTAAGGTTAAATGAGGTCACAAGGGTGGAACCCTAATCCAATAGAACTGAAAGAAGAAGAGACACCAGAGAGCTCTCATTCTCTTCACCACTGAAAGAAGCAACCAGAGGTGGCTATCTGCAAGCCAAGAAGAGACCTCTAACCAGAACCTGCTGCTGCTGCTGCTGCTAAGTCGCTTCAGTCGTGTCCGACTCTGTGCGACCCCACAGACGGCAGCCCACCAGGCTTCCCCGTCCTTGGGATTCTCCAGGCAAGAACACTGGAGTGGGTTGCCATTTCCTTCTCCAATGCAGGAAACTGAAAAGGGAAAGTGAAGTCGCTCAGTCATGTCCGACTCTTCACGACCCCATGGACTGCAACCTACCAGGCTCCTCCATCCATGAGATTTTTCAGTCAACAGTACTGGAGTGGGGTGCCACTGCCTTCTCTGAATCAGAACCTGAGGCTTCTCAAAAACTTGAACTTTCCAGCTTCAGGAATTGTGAGAAAATAAATTTCTGCTGTTTTAAGCTTCCCAGTCTATGGTATTTTGTTATGGCAGCCCAATCAGACTAAGACAATGTCCAAACATAATCTGATGGCTATTTCATGTCTTATTATCCACAGAAGATGGGATCAGGGAATGTGAAAAAGTCAGCCTGAAGACAAAGAGCTTAAGCCTGCTGTTTACTTACAAGTAGTGGGGTAGCTGAATTTCTTGCCCAGTGCTATAAATTTCCTGAATAGAGCCATCCCAGAAACAGTCCATCTGTTCTCAGCCATCTGTTAGGAACCTAGGAATCTGAGGAGAGAAAGCTTTCTGGAGTTGAATAATTGAAATTTGGGGACCCAATGCAGGTCTCCCTTCTCACACATTCTCTTTTTATTTCCCCAACTCTGACTATAGGCAACTGTAAAAATCAGGACTGCACTCAGTGCTAAAGGGTGGGTGGAGACCTACCTGGGTTACTGCTATGTCTACCTGGACATTGAGGGTCTACCCAACTGCAGCTGTGTCCATTACCTTTACCCTGCTCTGGGTCCAAAAATTCACTGTGAGGTACTGAGTGGCCATTCTTACCTGGTGCTGGCACAAATGAAACCCTTCAACTAGGCCATGACCCATGGGAATGGGCAAGTGCTGATGCAGGATTCCCACCTTGGTGATAGCTCCAGTTCAGTTCAGTCGCTCAGTCCTGTCCGACTCTTTGCGATTCCATGAACTGCAGCACACCAGGCCTCCATGTCCATCACCAACTGCCAGAGTCTATCCAAACCCATGTCCACTGAGTCGATGATGCCATCCAACCATCTCACCCTCTGTCGTCCTCTTCTCTTCCTGCCCTCAATCTTTCCCAGTATCAGGGTCTTTTCCAATGAGTCAGCTCTTCGTATCAGGTGGCCAAAGTATTGGAGTTTCAGCTTCAACATCAGTCCTTCCAATGAACACCCAGGACTGATCTCCTTTAGGATGGACTGGTTGGATCTCCTTGCAGTCCAAGGGACTCTCAAGAGTCTTCTCCAACACCACAGTTCAAAAGCATCAATTCTTTGGCACTCAGCTTTCTTTATAGTCCAACTCTCATATCCATACATGACTACTGGAAAAACCATAGCCTTGACTAGACGGACCTTTGTTGACAAAGTACTATCTCTGCTTTCCTTCCAAGGAGTAAGCGTCTTTTAATTTCATGGCTGCAGTCACCATCTGTAGTGATTTTGGAGCCAGAAAAATAAAGTCAGCCAGTGTTTCCACTGTTTCCCCATGTATTTGCCATGAAGTGATGGGACCGGATGCCATGATCTTAATTTTCTGAATGTTGAGCTTTCATTCTCCTCTTTCACTTTCATCAAGAGGGTCTTTAGTTCTTCTTCAGTTTCTGCCATAAGGGTGATGTCATCTGCATATCTGAAGTTATTGATATTTCTCCCGGAAATCTTGATTCCAGCTTGCGCTTCCTCCAGCCCAGCGTTTCTCATGATGTACTCTTCCTATTTGGAAGCAGTCTGTTGTTCCATGTCCAGCTCTAACTGTTGCTTCCTGACCTGAATACAGGTTTCTTAAGAGGCAGGTCAGGTTGTCTGGTAGGTATGGGTAAAATGACATAAATATTTATAGAAGAAGAAAACCCCTTGCTAGTTGGAAGGCAGCATCTGAAACCAGAGCAGCTGGATGAGATGCATTTTCACTTTCACTGGATCCTCTCAGGACAATTATCACCTAGGTTGTCATAAGTTCTTTGATGCAACTCTCATAGGTTGTGGATTCCTCTGCTAATCTTTATGATACTTCATCTACCATCTAGAATAAATACAACCAGGGAGAGCCAGCGGCCATTCTAGTCTCTCCAAATGTCACTAGTCTTGTAAAATATTCTACTGAGTTACACCATCTACACCCTTGCAGTTTAACTGAGTGTCACTTAAGGATCCTGGGTCCTAAGGCCTAATAGTCCATGGAGGAGAAATGTTCTTCCTTCTGGGATAGTACTGGCTACCTGGTCATTGGAACTGACATGGGACCAATGTTATAGTCATTAGTGAGTTATTTCCTGAGCTTTGTGCTGCATCTCCCAATGATGGCTTTATTCAACTGCCTATAATGCTTTTATGCCATCAGTAAGGAAAACAGTCATTGATGGGTTGATTCTGGATATACATGACAATTTCTGTTCTATGTAATGTGCCCATCAGGGGTTCTTCCTTGTGAATGAACATCTTCCTCTATTGGCCTCAGGCAAATGAGACTTGCACCCTGCAGAAGATTCACCCAATCATTCTTAGGTTTCCAGGACTCTGTGGCCATTATTTGTCCTGATTCAAAGAAGTCGCCTTTCTATGGAGTCAGCGTCATAATGCTCCTCACCTTTACTTGTAGTCTCATCTTTGGATGATAAAATGCAGAAGGGTTAACTTAATGTGATGTATGGCAGTAGTATCTTCTAGTAGAAGTAATATCTTCTAGTAGTATCTAGAAGATATTAATAAGATGGAACAATGGTCCAAGAGATGGGACAAAATTAAATAGATAATCATCAGCTCCTGTATTTCACTTACATTAAATTGAAGTCATTATATATTAGTTGATTAATACCTTGAAAGACCAAGAACTGTGCTAGAGATATAGAGAAGAATAAAATAGTATCTGCCTCCAAGGAACTTACCTATTAGCAGGAGATATGGGCTATAAACAAATGACACAAAACACAGTACTGTATCTAATAAAATTTTGCATAGGGTTAAAAAAAATCAATTTTCCAAGTACACATGAGAAAGATGTTACTTGAGTCCATTTCATATGCAGGCTCCATATGAAGCAAAACTGTGGTAAAGTTGCTGCAAGAGATAATAGTCTTAGGCTGCATTAGTAAAAATATTGAATTCAGCAAAGCGATAAACGAACTAGTAAATAAGAACACAGAACTAGGAGTCAGACGGAGAAGGCAATGGCACCCCACTCTAGTACTCTTGCCTGGAAAATCCCACGGATGGAGGAGCCTGGTGGGCTGCAGTCTACTGCAGTCTACTACTAGTCGGACACGACTGAGCGACTTCACTTTCACTTTTCAATCCTTCAGAATGGACTGCTTGGATCTCCTTGCACTCCAAGGGACTCTCAAGAGTCTTCTCCAACACCACAGTTCAAAAGTGCTTAGCTAAGCAGTAAAGTTTAAGATGCGTGCGCTGCTTCACTTAGCAATCCCACTCCCAGGCGGACACACAGAAATCTGAAAACGCACCCAGAGTAGAGGAATGCTTACAGCAGCATGTAAGGGGGGAACCTGGGAAAAAAACACACATGTTTTTTCTAGATAGAAAGGATAAAGAAATCACAGCATATTCATATAATGAAATAGCATACAGCTGTGAAAATTAGTTTCTACTTGTAACGACTTGAATGAATTTCAAAAACATGAATGAATCTCTTAATACTGAGCTAAAAACAAGAAAAAGAAGAATATATATTGTATTATTTCACTTATACAAAAAACAAACGAATGAATATATTATAAATAAATAAGAAACACATTTTAATAGTTTATTATAAACTAATATATTGTTTATGGATACATATGCATATGTGATAAAATTATAAGTAAAGTAAAGAAATGGTTGGCACAAACTTCAGGATAGTTGCTTACTCCAGGGAAGTGAGAATCATCTAATTGGGGAAGGACATTATAAGATAATTTTCAAAGATATTATCTCTTTCAAGCTGGGTTTTGGTGGAGTTTCCTCATGGTCCAGTGGTAAAGAATTTGCCTTCCAATGGAGGGGATGTAGGTTCAATCCCTGGTCAGGGAACTAAGATTCCACATGCCATGAGGCAACTAAGCCCCCTTGCACCACAACTACAAACTCGCACTCCCCAGGAAAGACCCAGCACAGCCAAAAAAAAAAAAACCTGAAAAAAAAAAAGCTTGGGTGCTGGGACAGGGGTTTCACTTTATTATTATTTTTCTTTGAAATGTATACCTAAACTCATGTATTATAAAATTGAGATAGACTAAAAATAGTATGGGTTTATTGAAAAAAGTTGGACAGTATGAGAAAATACACAATGCCAACACTTCTCAATATTTATTATTCTCAAATCTTATGATGATAGTAATTCTTTTTAGCATGGAAATGCTCAGATGGAAGGCAAGTTTGACAGGGACTCAGTGGATATCCTAGGTAGTTATTAAGAAGGGATGTTTTATGTGTAGGTCTTTCAGCGCCAAGAGAACCAAATTCAACAGAAAATATCTCACTAAGTTAGGTCCAAATATTAATAGGCTAAATCTGGGACTAGTGGTCTTACTGCTTGTTCTTGCATATCTTTGACTTAACCTTGATTTGGCACAGTTCTGGCTCTTTGTCCCAACCGTATTCTCCTGGGCACTGCATAGAAATGCCTTTCCCAGTTTATCTTGGACCACTTAATATGAGGAAGCAATGCAATGTAAATATTAGGATATTTCTGTTGTGGACACCTCTAACCTTGGCACTGAATCCCGGACCTGGTGCTTAAGATTTGTTTGATCAACTTTCTCATCTACAAAGTTGAAGTGACAGTAATAATCCCTTTTATAGGCTAAAAAAATAATGAAGTAGAGCCCTCTGATTGTTTTTCAATCATTTAGTATTTACTCTCCATTCTTTTAGAATTTCATTTTGTGGCCAATCTGGATGGAAATTTAAATCCAAGTGCCCTGTCCTTTCCCTAAGTGAGGGGCTGATTCAGACTCAGAGCTTCACAATCAGACTATTTCTCCCAGGACGTGGATTCTTGTGTGGACTGATGCATGAATGAAAAGCAAAATTGGAGCTTATTGGTCCTCAGTTCTCCTCATACATTGCTTCCCTAAGAAATGTTATTTCTGTCACATCAGGGGCAGGTTCTACGTTCTTATCTTTGATTCTGTGAGCTTCTTCTTATTCTCCCAATATACTTTTTTGGGCTTGTTAGAGTTGTATTTGTTGTTGTTGTTTGTTTGTAGCTGTCACGTCTTACTCTTTTGCGAGTCCATGGACTGTAGCCCTTCAGGCTCCTATGTCCATAGGAATTCCAAGGTAAGTATACTGGATTTCCTTCTCCAGGGGATCTTCACAAACCAGGGATCAAACCTGCATCTCCTGCACTGGCAGGTGGATTCTTTATCACTGGGCCAACTGGGAAGCTCAGAGCTGGTTTTAGTCATTTGCAAAAAATAAATTCTTTAATTATACAAACACCAGAATGATCTCTGGTGTATAGTATGTGCTTATAGTGTTTGCTGATATTACTATTTTTACAACTGAAATCCTCCCTGGCAGGACTTCTAACAGACTTTCTCTGCCCCTATTAGTCAGAACCAGATACCCAGGACGTAATCATCACTGGGAGAATGGATACAATTATTTAGTTTCTAAATGGGATAAAAATAAAAATCAGTCTATATCTACAATAGGTCTGCTAAGGTGCCGACATCCCATGATGGGCACTCATATGTCCACCAACTGCTTTCCAGGTACTGTCACAAGACAGCATCTTGGAAGCAAGTAGAGTATGTACTTGAGGACATACTTGAGGCAGTATGTACTAGAGGACATACGTGTTTCAGAGGAAGGAGAAATCATTGAGCTTCCAAGAGAGGATCCGAGCTGGGCCTTGAAGAACTGTAATACTGGGGTAGGCAGTGAGGAGAAGGAGAAGACATTACAGGCAAAATATGGAGAGACAGTGTGCGCAAAGGCATGCAAACCACGTTGGGGACAACAAACAGGCCATTTTGGCTGAGGTAGAGATTTTTAATAGGATAATAGTAGTGCATAATGTTTAGGAAGCTGAACTTGAATAAATTTTAAACAAAAAGTTCCATCAATGGTCAAGTTGCAAATATTTCTATTAAAAGAGACCTCAATAGCATCACCATCGTCTCTGTCTGCAGCACAAAATATTTTTAAACCTTTTCTAGATATAATTTGGAACTGTGGATTAGAGAGTTCTTACTGAGCTTCAGAGGGTACATTTTGGGAACCATATGTTTTTAGATAAAATTACTGTATAATCATGACTAAGGTCATCTCACATTGGGTGGCTCAGTGGTAAAGAATCTGCCTGCTAGTGCAGGAGACACGGAGATGTGGGTTCGATCCTTGGGTTTCCTCCCTGAAAGAGGAAATGACAATCCACTCCAGTACTCCAGCGTTCTTGCCTGGGAAATCCCACAGACAGAGGGCTACAGTCCATGGGGTCACAAAGAGTAGGACATGACTGAGCAACTGCGCACATACATTCCAAAGAACAGGTGTAGAAGGTTCATAAAGTAGCACCTGAAGATGGACTTTTCTTAGGTGCTGATTGCGTAAGTTATATAAGACTAGTTCTGCAAAGAAGAAAGGTCTAAGAACAGCTAATACCTTCCAAGGACTTTTAGTGTTTACTTTTCAATAAATACATGCTTTGATGCCAGGCACTAAATGTCCACAGCATAAGAATCTAATCATAATGTTTAAACGGATGCCTATCAGCCCTGAGAACAGCCAAAAAAAAAAAAAAAAACCTATTAAGCTGGTATTTTTCATGGTTATGGCTTCTGCCACCTCATTAGGAGATGTTTTGTCCTTACTAAGCAGAGGAGGTGGTGGAGGAGTGCAGGTTGGAGGTCCATGAGTGATGTTTGTAAGGGAGGAGATCTGTTGACTTACTGATTAGCTATATACACATCTGGGTTAGATGCTCTCTGCTTGGAAGATATCCTTTATGACGACCTGGTAGTCAGATGGTATAAGAGGCAAAACCAAGCTCTGCAAGACCAGTACTGACAGCAACCATGGCAAAGCTTATTCTCCTCACAGGTGAGCCTGTAATTGGTGTGTGTGTGTTAGTTGCTTAGTCGTGTCCAACTCTTTGCAACCCCATGGACTGTAGCCCACCAGGTTCCCCGTCCATGGAATTCTCCAGGCAAGAACAATGGAGTGGGTTGCCATTTCCTTCTCCAGGGGATCTTCCCTACCCAGGGATCAAACTCGGGTCTCCTGCATTATAGGTGGATGCTTTATCATCTTAGCTACTAGGGAAGTCCGAAGTGAAGGTCACTCAGTCATGTCGGACTCTTTGTGACCCCATGGACTATACAGCCCATGGAATTCTCTAGGCCAGAATACTGGAGTGGGTAGGTATTCCCTTCTCCAGGGGATCTTCCCAATCCAGGGATCAAACCCAGGTCTCCCACACTGTAGGTGAATTCTTTACCAGTTGAGCCACAAGGGGAGCCCAAGAATATTGGAGTGAGTAGCCTATCCCTTCTCCAGCAGATCTTTCCAACCCAGGAATCGAACTGGGGTCCCCTGCATTGCAGGTGGATTCTTTCTCAACTGAGCTATCAGAGATGTCCCTCTATAATTGGAGATGGAGCCTGATTTCTTTTCTCTCTGGATCTGATAGGCATGAAGTAGTCTTTACACAGAGCTGTATGCTTTTCTATTTTTCTTTCACCATTTCAAATTTCCAAGGGAATGCACACATTCCAAGACATGCACACATATGTCTGCTTCTAATTCTCTTATCTCAATTGACTATGGCAGCATTTCTATCTTCACTGATGCTAGAAGCATGGTCCTAAAAGAAAGGCTAGTGTTCTTCCAATGCTTGTCTTACTCTCCCATCTCTTGTTGGGTTTTCTTTTCTCTATTCATCTTCCTGCACCACCTCTTTTTAATTGGTATTATTTTTATTTACATGCTTGTTTTTGGTTTTTTTCAGAGATGAAAATCAGTAGGAACTGAGATAAAGTTATGCTAGCTACCTTTGTTCTACTCTTTTCAGGATATTCCTTTGTTATCCCTTACTGTCCTACTATGCTGTTGATATATTATAAAAATATCAGTTAGAAAGTCAATCATTTAAATGGGTCAATTCAGTACATTGTTTAGAGCCCAGTTGTATCCATGGCTTTTTAGTTGTTCTAGAGTTGAGATTTACAAACTTTTTATAGCTTGGGCTTGTCCAGATGAGATCTCTAACTCAATTTATTAAACAATCAGATCAAAAATGTTCCTTACACCCTGATGCCACCACTCTGCCCAGAATGAGGACAAGGGGGCAGAGATACAAGATTCATGTTTATCTGACAGCCGATGCCCTCTCCCCATCCCAATATGGGAGGAAAGCTGGCACCTGCAGCATCCTCTGTCTGCGTCTATCCTTTCCCCATGAACGGTGGCCGTAAAATCCCCAGGAGACAAGGGGGAGAAGATGAGGCTGATCCTGCCCCTTCCCTTCAGGTTCATTTCAGGACCCCGACCTTTGGCCTTAAGATAAGGGCTGGTCCTGTAGGAGGAAAATTACATTCCTTAAATGAAAGCTGCTCAATATCACAACTAACCCCCATGGTTTTTTCAGGCTTGGGACCCTGACTCCAGAACCGTGCCTTTCATTCCTTCCCTGGGTTTTCATAGTCTTGGCCTCAGTGCTGAGCTAAGTCCTCCAATTGTAAGGGGTTCTGTCAGAATAGCCAGGCCTGGGCTGGTGAGGGAATATTCCTGGGACTCTCTCCCCCTTACATTCCTATGAATCTGAGTGGGTGGAGGTATGACCTGTGCCAGGAGGTGGCAGCTGTGCTTTTCCTGCAGTGATAAAAAGTCTTATATAAGACTGAGCCCAGAGGCTGCCCAGATGGCCAGTGTGTAGGCGCGATGGGGAGATGCTGCTCTGGGCCTGTGAGTCTCCCACTCTTTCTGCTCTTCTTCCTTCCCACACATCATGGGGTGTCCCTGGGAATGCAGAGAAGGGTGGGCTTCTGTTTTAGTGAAGCTTCTACATGAGTTATTCCCCCATGCCTTGGCCTCTGTGTAGAGGAACTTGGGATCCAGGCCTGAGAATGATGAAATGGGGTCCTGGAAAATACCACTGATACATCCAAAAACTCACAGGCCCTTGACATTCTGAAAGTCTCCTGGTAGCACCGGGTCCTAACTGGGAAGCCCATCTAAGGATGCCTTGTTTCTGAGTTTTGCTTGTTTGTTTGTTTCAGGCTTGGCTGTTCTGCTGCAGGTACAACTAGGTAAGGAGTAACACAGCCTCCTAGCCACACTCCAATTTTCCTGATAGTTACTCTTCTTTCCTTCTGACTCTGAATTTCTTCCTCCTTTCATGATGTCAGGACTAGGACCTGTTTCGTGATGTTGGGACTAGGGCTAGCTCCCATCCTGTTTTGCTTTATCTCAGAAAGCCAGCAATGGGAGCGGGCCTATAGCTCACCTAATCCAGAATAATTCACTTTATAGATGGGAAAACTAAAGCAGAGAGGGCAGAAGTGATTTGTCCTTGATTGTTCAGAATCAGGACTTAAACCTATATTCTGATGCCAAGACTGGTAAATATTTATTACCTTTGTAGTTTATACTCTTCTTTGTTTTGTCTTTTTCCCCCTCAAATATCTTCACATTATTTCTAATAACTAGGCATTGGCTCTGGATGTGAACATGACTAAAATTCAGATATGAGGACTCAGGAGACTGGGAAAGGCATGAGCTTTGGAGCAAGACTGCCTGGAAGTAGTGTAGGCACAATCAGTATTTGTGGAATAAATGGATGAATGAATTGGAATTCATCTTAAACTTTCAGCCTTGAGTAGTCCCGAGTCTCACCTGAAAACGAGAATGTTTCCCCCATTAGGCTGTATTGGAATTAAAATTTAAGCAAACCAATTTGCATAAAGCCTCTCAATAAAATATCAGTCACATCATATGCCATCTACAAAAGATATTTGTTTTATTGGTAATGAACTTGAGTAATCTTGGAAATTATGGATTATGCAAGGAGCATCATTAACCTTACCATTTGCTGCTATGATGGCAAATTTATTTTATTTTATGTGTAGACTTGAAGTGATTTCAAACTTTATGGGTCAAGAAATAAGCTTAGACCTTGCTGGGATTCTGTTGACAAAAGTGTCATGACTGCTTAGCCAGGTCTTCCATAAACGAGGGGAAAGGGTACTGCAGTATCTACCAGGTATCTGCCACGTGACCTCTTAGGACCCCTTCCCCTTGAGGAGCTCATCAGCAAGTGACACAGACAGTGGAGCCCTGCACCACAATGACCGCCACTTTCTCTTGCAGGTTCAGCCTATAAGCTAGTGTGCTACTTTACCAACTGGTCTCAGTATCGGCCAGAACCAGCCAAGTTCTTCCCCAAGGATGTGGACCCATGTCTGTGCACACATCTGATATACGCTTTTGCCACCATGAATGACAACAAGATTGCTCCCTATGAATGGAATGACATTGATGTCCTGTATCCTGAGTTCCAAGCCCTGAAAGAACAGTCAGTAGGAATTGAATCCAAAGTGAATGGGAATCAGTGAGGGAGAGTGGAGAGCCCAAGTTCTGTCCCTAGTTCATTCCCAAATATCATAAGATTCTGAAAGGCAGTCCTTTGCAGATTTCTGATGGATATGTGATAACCTAAGATGTAAAGACTTACGTGGGCAGATGGGAGGAGCACTTGGCATGGGAACTTTAGAGCTTGTACTTGGCTGTTTCCATTTCTCAGAGAATCAAGAATGGGGATAGAAGAGTTGTTTTCTGCAGTACATGTATCCTAAAGCTCACAGAGCTTTCACTTAAATGTGCCTCTTGGTTTCTTTCTGCAGCAACAAAGATCTGGTCACTTTACTGGCAGTTGGTGGCTGGAAATTTGGCACTCAGAAGTAAGTTTTTCCATGGCCAGAAAATGAGAGTGGAGGCAGAAGAAAGATACCCTCAAGCTGGAGTGGGAAAATAAGATGTCAGTGGGGAGGTGAAAATGAATGTTCCAGGGGGAAAGAGGCCAGCTCTTAAGAAGAAACTTCCGTGGATGGGAAGGGCTGACTGCAGCAGACCTGGAGAAATAGCAGTAGAATGGGGGAAATGATGGGAAAACACTCAAAAGACAGTGGAGAATGGTGAGTGAGACAGACTGGCTTGGTGTCAGAGAAGCACCTGGGCTGCCATAAGACCATGAGCCCTGGGCTGCGTCATAGGCTCTTTTCTGGGGAAGTAGCGAGAAAGGATTGGTAACCTCACAGGCTTTTTGACTCTGAGTTAGAAAAAAGAGATGATGAGGTTAGACTGGACTTGTATGTTGAAAGTTGTCCGAGTCAGTGGTAAACAACTTTTAAATTATGAAGTTGATGTCTTCCCATGTGCTGTGTGTGCTAAGTCACTTCAGTCATGTCCCACTCCTTGTGACCTTAAGAACTGCAGCCTGCCAGGCTCTTCTGTCCATGGGATTCTCCAGGCAAGAATACTGGAGTGGGTTGCCATGCCCTTTTTCAAGGCATCTTCCTGAGCCAGGATCAAACCCATGCCTCATGTCTCCTGCACTGGTAGGCAGGTTCTTTACAACTAGCACCATCTGGGAAGCCCAATAGGTGAGGTGAAGTCGCTCAGTCGTGTCCAACTCTTTGCGACCCCGTGGACTGTAACCTACTAGGCTTCTCCATCCATGGGATTCTCCAGGCAAGAATACTGGAGTGGATTGCCATTTCCTTCTCCAATGTCTTCCCATAATTATTTTAAAATTAGACAGCACAAAGTTATTTGACATGAAAAGTAACTTGCCCCTCTCTTCTTCCCTCCACAATTTTCCCAAGGTAACCAGTCAAGCTTAAAATGTTGGAGCAAAACGTAATGAGTGTTTTTATTCTCACTCTAATAGCCAAGTGAAACTTCTGGCAGTTACCTATGAGGTAACAAGTTAATTCTCACATATAGCATTTGACCAATATTTCTTTTACCTCAAGTCCACTCTGCCAGTAGAACTTTTTCTTATCTTGCTCACAAATCACTTAAATAAGAAAATCTTTGCAGGTCAATTCCCCCAAACTCCAGACAATATCTCTACCCTTTTTAGATTACCCAGTTTGTGCTAGTCAATTTATTTTGATTAAAAAAAGTATAGCCATTGAATACCAGAGCTAAAAACAAAAAGAAAAGCAAAAAGGAGATGAATTAAGGAGGCTGTGATCCAGTTTACAAAGGGTTTACTGCAGGCTTTTTATAATCAGGAACTAACCAAGAGAGTCTGAATATGTGCTAATAGACTATAAAATTGCTGACTATGGCAGAGGCACTAATTTTTCTAGATATTAAGTCACCTTCAAATACAAGACTCACAATATATTCATATACTGGGGGTCAGAACTGCATCATTAAATGTATTCACATTTTATAAATCACATCTTAATTTTGGAAACAGTAAATAGAAAAATAAATATCTTAGGATCAAAGAACTGTGGTGGCTAAACCACTGCCCCTGAAAGATCTCACTAATAAGTAAAATGCACATATACCATTGATCCTATAAACAGAAAAATATTATTCATTGGGTATACTGAATAAAATAAAAATTTAATTATAAAATTTTCTACTAATTACCATTAACAATTTGAATTCACTTAGCTGTAAAAATCCAACAGAAGTTATTATAAAATGCATAATAAAATTGATATTCAAGGGTGTATGGATGATTTAGGGATCGGTGATGTTAATATAGACAAACTCTCTGCCTAGATTCACCACCATGGTCTCCTCAGCTGCCAACCGAAAAATCTTCATCTGTTCGGTCATTGACTTCCTTCGTCAACATGAATTTGACGGCATTGACTTGGATATCGAATATCCAGGGTCCAGGGGAAGCCCGCCTGAGGACAAACAGCGATTTACCATCCTGATTAAGGTGGGAATGAAGCACTAGTTCTTTGTCTTTTCGTAGAGAGTCTAGTGCCTTCAAGGACTGTCTGTGAGAGTTGCGTTTCCCAGGGATAGCAAAGGCTGCTGTCCTCAGAAGTACACTTATGAAGGTGTTTGGGAGTTGCAAGCAATAGAAACAGACTTTCCGGGTAAATCAAAAGAGAATTTACTGGGAGGATATAGGTAGCTGAAGGACTCCAATGAAGAAATTCTATTATATGTTTCTGGTAACACAGCATTGTAGTTCAACATCCGTGTACACTGCAGAGTGATCACAACCACAGATCCCGTTATTAGCCATCGTCATGAAGCTGATGTCTTTCATCTGTTTTGTCCACCCCCCACCCTCTTCCTCTCTGGTAACCACCAATTCATTCTCTGTATCTATGAATTTGCTTTCGTTTTATTTGTTTTTTTTCTCCTCAGATTCCACATATGATTAATATCATATGTTTTTTGTTTTTCTCCCTCTCACTCATTTCACTTAGCAAAATACCCTTACCTCTATCCATGTGGTTGCAAATGGCAGGATTTCATTGTTTTTTAAGACTGAGTAGAATTCCTATCGGAGAAGGCAATGGCATCCCACTGCAGTACTCTTGCCTGGAAAACTCCATGGACGGAGGAGCCTGGTAGGCTGCAGTCCATGGGGTCGCTGAGTCAGACACAACTGAGCGACTTCACTTTCACTTTTCACTTTCATGCATTGGAGAAGGAAATGGCAACCCACTCCAGTGTTCTTGCCTGGAGAATCCCAGGTATGGGGGAGCCCAATGGGCTGCCATCTGTGGGGTCGCACAGAGTCAGACATGAGTGAAGCGACTTAGCAGCAGCAGCAACAGAATTCCTATAACATCTTATGGAAAGATCCCAATGAACTTTTAGGACAAATATATGTATATATGTGTGTGTGTGTGTGTGTGTATGCTAAGTCACTTCAGTTGTGTCTGACTCTACAACCCTATGGACTGCTGCTTGCCAGGCTCCTCTGTCCATGGGATTCTCCAGGCAAGAATACTGGAGTGGGTTGCTATTTCCTTCTCCAGGGGGTCTTCCTGACCCAGGGATTGAACTCGTGTCTGTTGTGTCTTCTCCATTGGCAAGCGGGTTTTTCTTTTTAACACTAGCGCCACCTGGGAAGCCCTGTCATCTCATATATAGGAAGAGAAACTAATACCCTCCTCCCAGGACTTAGTGCTCATCCCCTTTCTTTCTTTGTAGCCTAAGAATGTGTAAGAATACGTTATGCCTCTTCCTACTGGCCTGTAAGGTTTCTGCAGAAAAATCTAATGATAGCCTTATGGGATTTCACTTTTAAGTAACAAAATTATTTTTCCCTTTCTGCTTTCCTTAAAGCAGTGTATTCTTTCTTTTTCATTAAATTTTACCATTTGTATTACAGTGTGTCTTGGAGCATGTCTCTTTGGGTTCATTTTATTTTGAACTCTTAGCATCTTGGACTTGGATGTCTATTTCCTTCCCCAGATTAGGAAGTCTTCAGTTGCTATTTCTTCAAATAATTTTATGTCCCTTTCTCTTCTACTTCTGGGACTGTGCAATGGGAATGCTGTTCTACCTGATATTGTACCAAAGGTTCCTTAAAGTATCTTCACTTTTTAAAATTCTTTGTTCAACCTGCTGCTCTGTGTCAGTGAGTTCCATTACTTTGTCTTTTGGCTCACTGATTTTTCTACCTCTTCTTCCAATCTGTTGTTGAACACATATAGCGTATTTTGCAGTTCAGTTATAACTTCTGTTTAGTTTTTGTGTTTTTTAAAAATATTTTCTAGCTATTTGTTGATGTTGTCATTGTGTTCTTCCCTTCTCCTCCCAGTATCTTTGTGATCATTTTGTTGAACTCTTTCTCAGGTAGATTGGTTATCTCTATTTCATTTCATTCTTTTTCTGAGATTTTGTGTTCTTCTCTTGAACATATCTCCTCATTTTTTCCCTAATTCTCTGTGTCTGTTTTGATGCATTAGATAAAGCAGCTACATCTCCCAGTCTTGATGAGTAGCTTTATGTGGGAGATATCCTGTGGGGTTCAGGCGCACTATCCTACCTGGCCACCAGAGCAATGTGCACAAGCCATGTGACCCTCTGTGGGCTGTGCATGCTCTCCTGTTTTGGTGGGGTCACAGCTACAATGGCAGCACGCCGGTACGCAGGGCTGGCCCTGCAGAATGCCTCTGCCGTCTCACTACAGTGGCTGCTGAATGCCGGTGGTCAGCAGCAGGTCTTGAAATGCCACGGTGGCTGCCAGTAACTAGTGGGTGAGCTGGCCCCACAATGGCTGTGAGGCTCATCCATGGTGGCTTCTGGGGGCTTTGGGCAAGGCTGCCCCTCTAATGGCTGCAAGGTCTGCTTTCAGTGGATGCCAGGTGCTGGGAGATAGGGCTGCACCTCAGAACTGCAGTGGGCCCCTACCCACCAGTGCCCAGCAAGGGTATTTCCTGGCTAACTGTGAGGCACTGCTGAGGCACAGGGGTAGGCAGGACTTTTGGCCATGTGCACCCACAGGTTAGATGGAGATTTCCAATATGATGCCACCAGTGCCATTATTAGTAAGTGGCCTGAGATGGCAAAAATGGCTCCTACTAGGGTCTCAGTTCCTAGGGATTATGCCACTGTTCCTTACTCTCTAGAAGCTGCTTCAGGATTAGTAAGTAGGGCTCTTCCATCTATCTTCCATATACTTTTCAATCTGGTGATTTTATATAGATTTTTGATCAAGTGAAACTGGGCCCTTTAAAAATGAGCTTTCTTTCCCCTGTAGTTCTGTAGTTTTCCTGAGAGTATTTCTTTTTTTTTCTTTTTTTGGGGGCAGGGGGAAGGGAGATGCTTTTATCTCCTGAGAAGCAGCTTTGGGATGGTTTGCATGATGTGGAACTTGAAACTTTCACTCCTTAGGGAAAATAATGGCAGCCCACTCCAGTACTCTTGCCTGGAAAATCCCATGGACAGAAGAGCCTGGTAGGCTGCAGTCCATGGGATTGCAAAGAGTCAGACATGACTGAGCGACTTCACTTTCACTTTTCACTTTCATGCATTGGAGAAGGAAATGGCAACCCACTCCAGTGTTCTTGCCTGGAGAATCCCAGGGATGGGGGAGCCTGGTGGGCTGCCATCTATGGGGTCGCACAGAGTCGGACACGACTGAAGCGACTTAGCAGCAGCAGCAGCAGGGAAAATAAGTATCTTTGTTTTTTTAAAAAAAGATTTATTGGCGTATAGTTGATTTACAATGTCATGTTAATTTCAGGTAACTGTACCCTTGTTACACTTTCAACTGTGGATCACTGTGGCTGGAGTGTGATTTTTCCTTGGAATGACTGTGTATCTGTTTCTTCTACCCATCTTGATGCTGTCTTTTTACCCTTTGTTGAGAATACTATTCATCTGGTTTTCAGGTCCTTTTCAGGGGAATTTTTTTTTATATAGTTGTAGATTTGCTCTGTCCATGAAAAGAATCAGTTCAGAGTCTTCCTATACTTCCATCTTGAATCTTCTTTTCAAATAAAGTTTTGAATCAGGAAGAAGGAATTCCACTATGTCATTCATTCAACAAGTGTTGTGTGCTTTCTGTGATCGAGACACACTGAATACACAGCAGTGAGCAAGGTAAACCTGATTCCTGCTCTTAGGATTACAGCATAGTGGAGAATATGGAGCTAAATAAATAAATAAATAAATGTCAGTTGTGGTAAGAGCAATGATAGCAGCAAAATTAGATGCTCAGGGGAGTCTTCCCAGGGAAGTGACATTTGAGGAGCAATATGAAGTAAAAGGAACCGGGAATACAAAGGATGGGAAGACTTTTCTAAGGATGTGATAACAGCATTTCCAAAGGCCCAGAGGCGGGAAAGACATTAACCTTGCTATACACAAATGCTGAGAATAGAGCTTTAAGAGGGATGGGCTAGACCCTCTGCCAGGAATTCCTGAGCTTTTCCTGTAGAATTGTCGTTAAATGAGACTTAGATTCAAGGACTCCATGTTTGCATCAATTTATTCCAAGTTATACCTTACCAGACTCTATCCCTAAATTTCAGGAACTATTTTCAGAAATAGGGAATTGTTATGGGCTGGAAACCATCTCAAGAGGTATTCACCATAGGGAATAGATAATGAAGATAACCACTAAAATCC
Source organism: Cephalophus harveyi (assembly GCA_006410635.1). Taxonomy (NCBI): domain Eukaryota; kingdom Metazoa; phylum Chordata; class Mammalia; order Artiodactyla; family Bovidae; genus Cephalophus; species Cephalophus harveyi. The sequence continues at coordinate 483,666 of SJYT01047396.1, forward strand.
ACCACTAAAATCAGCCACTAAAATCTTTTCTTTCTCCAGGAAATGATACAGGCTTTTGAAGAAGAGGCTGAGGAAACAGGAAAACCCAGACTGCTGATCACAGCAGCTGTGTCTGCTGGCAAAGAGACCATTGATACAGGATATGAAATTGCAGAGATTGGAAAGTGAGTGTGATGAGCCTCCCAGGGCCTCCACATCCCAGAGCAGAGATTCCTTAAACATTTTAGTAGAAAGCATTCCCAGTAGTTATGTAAACATAATGTTGAGAAGGTTGGTACCATCAATTGCCAAAAATGTTTGAATATTTAGTGGTTCTGGAGTAAGGTGGTGACCCCTTTATATTGTCACTATGGTAGGCTTTAGGGAAAAGAGAAATAAGATTTAAGATCTTGGAAAATCTTTATATGTAACAGCAGTTTTCACTGACAGTTTCTTTTGAAAAGCTGTAAAATCGAGAAAGCTATTACTGACAAAACAATAGGAGAGCTTTCCACCTGCAGTTCCCATAATCCTAGAGACATGTGTTTCTGAGACACATACTTTAACAACTATATTTCCTTATCTTCTGCTCTGGGTTTGCCCTTAATCTTTCAAGGAAGTAAAGGAGACTTTCTGTCTAGCCTCATGGGAGTCACAGAAGATAACCAGGAGGCACCTAGGAAGCCACATTAATGGGATCATATGGATATCTACTTGACATCATGAATTTCCACTGCTATCATTTCTTGCTCTTAAATTGTCTATTAAAAAATGCTCCCGTATCATGATGGCTCAAATTCTCTTGTTCTAGGCTTCTTGATTTCATAAGTGTGATGACCTATGACTTCCATGGTGGCTGGGACCCATGTACAGGACACAACAGTCCTCTGCACGCAGGATCCAAGGATCAAGGCAACATGCATTATTTCAACTGTGTAAGAAAGAAAACCTCCCAGTTATATGCAGAAGAAAGACAGGGACGAGATTAGGAGTGTTGGTTGTTGGAAGGCTTTCTCTTTGTGGGACAATTAGCTAGACTTTTTTCATCATGTGGGACAAACACTGGTGAGGAATAATGTCTGTGTTGCTTCTGCAGGAATATGCCATGAAGTACTGGAGAGACAATGGGGTCCCTTCAGAGAAGCTCATCATGGGGTTCCCCACCTATGGGAGGACCTTCCGGCTCAGCACTTCTGACACTTCAGTCTGTGCCCCAGTCTCTGGAGCAGGGTCATCTGGTCCTTACACACTTGAGGCTGGCTTCTGGGCTTACTATGAGGTAACCACCATGGCTAATTCAGGCTAAAATGCCCTGGGGAAAATTCTTCCACTCTCCAAGTCATCTTGCTATCCTTATGTTCTTGAGATCCTATACCGTGGCAGCTCATAGCTCTGAGAATACAGCCTGTGGAAAGGCAGGTTGATGGCTGAAGAACACTTTTTACTTAAAAAAAAATCAATGTGAATTTCCTTTTGGGTTTAGAAGTATATGGGACCATCTTTTCTATAGCTTAAAACTATACTGAATTCTATTACATCCATGTAAATAGATGGAGAAGGATTTCAATAATTTAGCTCAGGGATGGCAAATAATTGGATCTTCTTTCAAATCTGATTTGATTGCATTTACTCAAATCTGAAGCTCTAAAACTTGGGCCACCTGATGTGAAGAGCCGACTTATTGGAAAAGACCTTGATGATGGGTAAGATTGAAGACAAAATGAGAAGAGGGCTGGAGAGGATGTGATGGTTAGACAGCCTCACTGACTAAATGGATATGAATTTGAGCAGACTCCAGGAGATAGTGGAGGACAGAGGAGGCTGGCATGCTGCAAGCCATGGGGTTGCAAAGAGTCAGACACGACTAAGTGACTAAACAACAACAACTACCAAATCTCGTGTTAAAAATTCAGACTGATAGAAGAGTTAGCAGTTTTTGCCAGAGACTCAGGTGTTTTCAGAAGAATGACCTTAGCACTCATGGTCATGCTTACCATTTCTCAACTAAACTGTGGTTATAGAATTAGAATTTCACTTCTTTGAACCTGGTTTCACAGAAATTGTATCTTTGTTTTATGATATAAAGTTATTTTCTAGAGAAATATGTGAAATTAATGTAGGTATTTCACAATACCACTTTTCCCATCGCTCTTCCATTTCTTACTATTTTTCCTGTCCTTCCTCGTGCAATATATGACATAATCTGTGACATGCTCAACGTTGCCTTCTTCCTTCGCTTCATAGATCTGCACATTCCTAAGTGAAGCCACAAATGCCTGGATTGAAGACCAAAAAGTTCCATATGCTTATAAAGACACTGAGTGGGTTGGCTATGACAATATTAAGAGCTACAAATGTAAGGTATGAGCAGTGTAAAAAAAATGCAATTTTAACTTCAAATCCTAAGTTCATCATGAGCCCATTTTACTAAGATCTGTGGCTTCAAAGTTATAAATATGTACAAAGTGGAATAAATCAGCTGCATTGTGATTTACCTTTCCCTCAAGACAGAGCAAATGATATGATTAAATAAAGATTTAATAATCCAGTGTACAGCATATACTACTATACACTAACATATAGTATAATATTCTAATGTGGTTAAAATTTATTTTCCCAATTTTTGTCCAGAATTAATCTATACTAACTTCCATGAAATGATTATATAAGCCAGGCTTAAGACCAACATTTTCATGGACAAAAATGAAAATATCCTTTACATTTTTACCTAAACGCTTTACAACCATTACCTAACTTGATTCTACACAATCCAGTGAAGTAATAAATAGCCTCTCCAGTTTACAGATGTGTACACTGAGGTTCATAGATGCTGCAACTAATCCAAGATTTCATAGCTGGAAAATGCAAAGGCAGTAATTGAACATGTTGTCTGGCTCAGAGTCTAGGCTCTTTCCTTAACCTGCTCTGTCAGTGCCTCTTTATTGAATCCTGGTCAGGAGAAGGTGGTCAAAATGAAGGAAAAAAAGAGCTATATGGTGCAATGGTTAAGAATCTAGACCTTGGTGTCAGATATACCTGGTCCTCAAGCCCCAAAAGACAGGATGAGTTCCCACAAACCTGTGAAAGAAAAAGATCGACCTAGTAGTTCCTGTAAAGATTAAGAAACTAATGAAAGCTAAAATGAAATGTACCTTAGCCTAGAATACTAGTATTAGTTTAATAGCATATTAAATTAGCTAATATATATATAGCTAATTTAATATACTATTAATATACTATAATATATGATTATATTAATTAATACTATTAATATACTATATGTGTATACATATACCTAAGAATTTATACGGAGAAGACAATGACACCCCACTCCAGTACTCTTGCCTGGAAAATCCCACGGATGGAGGAGCCTGGGAGGCTGCAGTCCATGGGGTTGCTAAGAGTCAGACATGACTGAGCAACTTCACTTTCACTTTTCACTTTCATGCATTGGAGAAGGAAATGGCAACCCACTCCAGTGTTCTTGCCTGGAGAATCCCAGGGACCAGGGAGCCTGGTGGGCTGCCGTCTATGGGGTTGTACAGAGTCAGATATGACTGAAGTGACTTAGCAGCAGCAGCAGGAAGAATTTATTAACTGAAGGAAGAAAACAAGAATGGAGCTGAGATAGCCCATCAAACCTTGAATTCACAAAGTACATATCACATCCTTTCATAAAAGAAATATCGACAGGGTTTCAACCCACTTGCACTTTTCTCCCTAATATCACCTTGTTGCCCTGTACTCCAGTTTGTNAAGTGACTTAGCAGCAGCAGCAGGAAGAATTTATTAACTGAAGGAAGAAAACAAGAATGGAGCTGAGATAGCCCATCAAACCTTGAATTCACAAAGTACATATCACATCCTTTCATAAAAGAAATATCGACAGGGTTTCAACCCACTTGCACTTTTCTCCCTAATATCACCTTGTTGCCCTGTACTCCAGTTTGTTGTGTAAAGGCCATTTGATTTCAGTTGTTAAGTGCTCTCTTCGTCCACAGGTTGACTTTCTTAAGGAGAACAATTTTGGTGGGGCCATGGTTTGGGCCATCGACCTGGATGACTTCTTAGGCTCCTTCTGCAATGAGGGCAAATATCCACTCATACGCAAGCTGCAATCACTCCTTGGCCTGTCCTCAGGTGGGTCACTATTGAGTTCACCACATTGTTCTAAAGATGATGCAGGTCAAACTGCAAGAATGGCAACTGCAGAGGGACAAGAGTGCATGAGGCAGCCACAGAGCATCTAGATCCTCACATGTGAAAAAGGGACAGGTTTATAGGAAGAAGATTTTTAGAAATGCATTCTTTAATCAAAGAGGCCAGTCTAAGTTCAGTAGCTATGTGGGTAAGGATTTGAATATACCTTATACTTAAGAGATCTGACAGAAGTGGTCCACTGCAGAAGGGAATGGCAAACCACTTGAGTATTCTTGCCTTGAGAACCCCATGAATAGTATGAACGGGCAAAATGATAGGATACTGAAAGAGGAACTCCCCAGGTCAATAGGTGCCCAATATGCTACTGGAGTTCAGTGGAGAAATAACTCTAGAAAGAATGAAGGGATGGAGCCAAAGCAAAAACAATACCCAGTTCTGGATGTGACTGGTGATAGAAGCAAGGTCTGATGCTATAAAGAGCAATATTGCATAGGAACCTGGAATGTCAGGTCCATGAATCAAGGCAAATTATAAGTGGTCAAACAAGAGATGGCAAGAGTGAACATCGACATTCTAGGAATCAGCGAACTAAAATGGACCGGAATGGGTGAATTTAACTCAGATGACCATTATATCTACTGATGTGGGCAGGAATCCCTCAGAAGAAATGGAGTAGCCATCATGGTCAACAAAAGAGTCTGGAATGCAGTACTTGGATGCAATCTCAAAAATGACAGAATGATCTCTGATCGTCTCCAAGGCAAACCATTCAATATCACAGTAATCCTAGTCTATGCCCCAACCAGTAATGCTGAAGAAGTGGAATTTGAACGGTTCTATGAAGACCTACAAGACCTTTTAGAACTAACACCCAAAAAAGATGTCTTTTTCATTATAGGGGACTGGAATGCAAAAGTAGGAAGTCAAGAAACACCTGGAATAACAGGCAAATTTGGCCTTGGAATGTGGAATGAAGCAGGGCAAAGACTAATAGAGTTTTGCCAAGAAAATGCACTGGTCATAGCAAACACC
>SJYT01047396.1:490578-696218 GCA_006410635.1 Cephalophus harveyi
CAGCCCTGGGATTTCTTTGGAAGGAATGATGCTAAAGCTGAAACTCCAGTACTTTGGCCACCTCATGCGAAGAGTTGACTCATTGGAAAAGACTCTGATGCTGGGAGGGATTGGGGGCAGGAGGAGAAGGGGACGATCAAGGATGAGATGGCTGGATGGTATCACGGACTCGATGGACATGAGTCTGAGTGAACTCCAGGAGTTGGTGATGGACAGGGAGGCCTGGCGTGCTGCAATTCATGGGATTGCAAAGAGTTGGACACACTGAGTGACTGAACTGAACTGAACTGAACTATACTTCAGAGATGGGCTTTTCTTTTCAGGAAAACTTTGTCTGAGAGGAAGAATCAGATACCTTCAAAGTGAGTCTGATGTATGTGCTAACATTTTCTCTAAAGTAAACTGCATCTCTCAGTTCTGTGCACCATATCCTAACTTAGAAATAGGCAGGCTGGCTTAGCCACTTCCCACCTGCCTTAAAGGCAGATATTGTCTTTGGCTGCTGGTGGTGAGGGTTGGAGGTAGGTCTTGAAGAAGAACAGGGATAAAGACTCACATTGCTGACTCAGTAGTGTGTGACTTTGTATGTTTCTTGGCTAAGCATCTCTGGAAAAGGCCTAAAGGTGGTGGTAGAGATAAAGAAGTGGGAGATATAGGGTTCCCTATGTCTCTGCTTTCAGGAAATTCACNTGCTGGTGGTGAGGGTTGGAGGTAGGTCTTGAAGAAGAACAGGGATAAAGACTCACATTGCTGACTCAGTAGTGTGTGACTTTGTATGTTCCTTGGCTAAGCATCTCTGGAAAAGGCCTAAAGGTGGTGGTAGAGATAAAGAAGTGGGAGATATAGGGTTCCCTATGTCTCTGCTTTCAGGAAATTCACAGAATCTTTTCTTTTTTTTTACTGTAAAACCTGTTAAAAGATAATTACAAAAAGATGGGTTCAGGACTTCTCTGGTCATCCAGTTGTTAAGAATCTGCCTGCCAATCCAGGGAACTCGGGTTTAATCCCTGGTCTGGGAAGATCCCACATGCTGCAGGGCAACTAAGCCCATGTGCCACAACTACTGAAAGCCACACACTCTACAACCTGTGCCCTGCAACAGGAGAAGCCCGCTGCAATGAGAAGACAGAGCAGCGCAACTAGAGAGTAGCCCCGCTCACCACAACTAGAGAAAACCCACACACAACAACAAAGACTCATTCAGCCTAAAGAAACAAATATATAAAATTAATTTTTTAAAAAGATGGGCTCAAATTATAGAGTGAGGGAGCAAGAGGCAGCAAATTGTGATGGTCGAGAGTGTTCTAGCAATAGAGTAAAATGAAAAATAAAATGTCTGAATTGCCAGAGGGAGGAAAAAACAGCAAAAGGGCAATGTTGAAAGGAAACAAGCAGAAACTAAAGCCTAAGAAATGAAACATAACAAGATGACAAAAATCAAAATACAGCACTTAAGGTTAACAAGATGACAAAAGTGCAGATGTATTACTCATGACAGAAAAATGGACAGATAAGCCTCCCCTGCTAACACAAGTGTTAATTAGCCTTCCACCTAAAATCCTTGATCCAGTCACTATAGGGCTGTGTTCATTCCCCTTGAGTGGAAATAGAATAGAAGCCAAGGACTGCCTGGACCACTGCTGGGACTCCAGCGGCCCTGTTCTCCCCTCCTCCTTGCTTGGACATCTGTCCCCTTGTAACATTCTTCCCAGCCACAGCTTGGAACTCTCATGGGGCTCAAGTTCTTGGAGAACAAAGCCAAAATAGGAGGAAGTCTAGAGTTGTTGCTTCTAGGCTCAAAGATAGCTTATGCTGATGTTCTGAAGTGATCTTCTTGTTCTTTTAGAATGCACTCCATCAGCCACCAAGACTTGGTATCATCAACAAGTGATACCCAGAAGTGAAGGTTTCTGTGCTAATATCGGTGGAGACAGTGGCAGTGGTGGAGAAGGTGGCAGTGATGGGGGCAGTGAAGGAGATGAAGGTTTCTGCACTGGTAAAGCAGATGGCATTTATAGCGATCCTGAAGACAACACCAAGTTCTACCAGTGTGCAGGAGGCAGGACCTTCTACTTCCAGTGTAACCAAGGTCTGGTGTTCGACCAAACCTGCACATGTTGTAACTGGCCTTCAATTTAAAATGTTGGAAAAACTCTACTTGGTTTCAGATTTTCTCATGCTGAATGTCAAATTCCATCTTCCAATACTCCATGTTGTCTATGTATTATATCAGTCTATCTGTCAGTTTGGAAGCCCTACCTTACTAAAGCAGCATTATGATTAGGTTTTACTCCATTATAACCTAAAAAAACTATAAACACTTTGAACCAAATCCATATGTAAAATAAATGTGACACTGCATGTTTTATTTTTTATAATCGTCTGTATTTTTTCTTACTTACTTGTATATATAGCTCAGCATTTCAAGTGACCCTGAAGGTTAATAGAAGCTATTTTTATTGAAATTAAAATTTTACTTTTTATCAAATCAGACTACTGTTTTAGAAAGGGGAGTTTCCTTCCCTGGCAAAAGCCTTGAGAGTGTGAACCAAACAACAGTGTGAAAAAATTTTCTCACTCTTGTCAACACCTCCAAAGAAGGGGCCCAAGACCCTGTGTCAGAAAAATAACAAATGCTAAATTACCACCTCTGAAAAAAGCTGCATTTGTATGGATCCAAAGGAGAAAAGAAAGGGATGTGGGTGAGAGAGGTGAGAAAGGTTAATCTTGACTAATTTCAAATCATAAAAATACTTTTAACATGATAATAAAAATCTTTAAATCATCAGATTAAATGGAGTAAATGTTTTTAGAGTGAGGTATCTAGGATTATCTTAATATTTTAAGTTGATTTCCAGTGAACTTTCACTATTTTCTTCAGAGGATCTTGTCCCCTAAAGAATTAGGCCTCTCAGCATAATTTAGTAGGTTTCCTCTTCCAGTGCCTCGTTCACCAGCTAACACTTACCATGAGATGGCCTTGAAGAATACAGCAGGCTATAGTTTTTTGAGGCACTAGCAGCCGAAGATCATGGCATCTGGTCCCATCACTTCATGGGAAATAGATGGGGAAACAGTGGAAACAGTGCCAGCCTTTATAAAATAAATAAGAAGGCTGAGTAGGCATAGAAGGACCTTCCCAATACAAGAAGCTGGACTACACTTAATGCCCATTCTGAAGAAACCATACTTGAGTTATTAAGGTTTGTGTTGGAAGTAAAAGGCCTGTATTCCAGGCAATGACTGGGCTTCCCAGTTGGCTCAGTGGTAAAGAATCCACCTGCCAACATAGGAGATGCAGGTTCGATCTCTGGATGGGGAGGTCAACTGGAGAAGGAAATGGCAACCCATTCCAGTGTTCTTGCCTGGAAAATTCCATGGACAGAGGATCTCAGTGGGCTACAGTCCATGAGAGTGCAAAGAGTAGGAGTGCAGCTGAGCAAATGAACACACACCAGGCAATGTCTAGATGAGTACTTTGAACATGGCTCTCACGACTTCTGACCTTGGCACACCTAGAGCAACTTGTGAGGCTTTCGGGTATGATTCAAACTGGAAGACAGGGCAGATCCAATCTACTAGCCTCCCTGGGAAGTCCTTCTCATATTGCACTCCAGGGCCATGGAGCCAGTAGATGAGTCTATTCTGATTCCTGCTGCATCCCCAGTGCTTGCCTCTCTGCCTGAGGCATCTTTGGAAGTCAGTATGATGATGACTGACTGACTAAATAGATGATGTAATAGGAAAGGGGGAGGGGGAATTATTGGTTCTTTGAGTTTTACGCGAACCTGAAAAAGGCAATCAAATCAACAAGCCACTCCAGTATTCTTGCCTGGGAAATCCCATGAACAGAGGAGCCTGGCTGGCTACAGTCCACAGAGTCACGAAGAGTCAGACTCGACTCAGCACAACACAGAGAAAGGCAGTCAAATCAGGACCTTCCCACTCCATGCTGGGAAGCTCGGACACTTTGAAGCACTCCTAAAACATTTACTCTGCCTTTAAGTGTCCTCTGCATCCAAAAAAACCCCAAAATAAGGCCCGGCAAGCCATTCAAAGCCTTGACATGTATAGAACAATAAACTGTCTCCTATCACCAGGGCTAGTGGTGTGGTGGTTTAGTTGCTAAGTCATGTCCGACTCTTGCAACCCCGTGGACTGTAGCCTGCCAGGCTCCACTTTCCATGAGATTTCCCAGGCAAGAATACTAGAGTGGGTTGCCATTTCCTTCTCCAGAGGAGAGGATCTCCCATCTCAGGGACTGAACCCATAACTCCTGCATCACAAGCAGATTCTTCACTGATGAGCCACCAGGGAAGCCCCGGGCTAGTGGTAGAAAACATAAAACTTGTGGCTAGGAATTAGAGGGCGAGGACTCACAAGTATAATATTTCAGTCGTGAAGCCACTCCGCTGAACACTCGGGAGGAACTCCTCTAGCCCTTCTACATGAATACACAACAAACCAGCACAAGGAGAAAGAGCCTTCTAAACTATCTTTACACTGTCATGTGGTACTTATGAGGCCCTTCCCCTCCCTGTGCCCCATGCTGGCAGACAGGAGGGTCAGAGCAATGCAGAAGGACAAGAGCACCTCTGGGCTCTGCATTGCACGGTCCTGGAGGATTGGTGGTCAGGAGGCGCACGTGAAGGGAGTCACAGCTTTTCAGTCATAGTACAGGCTTAGGTAGGCCAGACGGTTCCGATGCTTTCTAAAGTCTTTGTCTGTGGGCAGCTGCAATGAAAGAATATTATCTAGGTCAATATTCAAATGAGAACCCACTGCCTCTGGTCTTCCTGGCTCTGTGAAATAGGCATGTACGTTATACCTGCTGTGGCCTAGCTGAAACTCAACCCCACAGTAACCTAGCCTCACTGAGTCTCTCAGCACTGCTCTGGACATCTACTCTTTGTCATCTTACCCTGGAAATGTCATACTAGGAATTATTTTCTACTTGGGAAATTGTCAAGTATAGCTGGTAGGACTTCCTTGGTAGTAGAGTGGATAAGAATCCACCAGCCAATGCAGGGGACATGGGTTCCATCCTTAGTCCAGAAAGATTCTACATGACATGAGCATCTAAGCCCGTGCCCCACAACACCCACACCCTAGAGCCCGCAAGTCACAACTGCTGAGCCCATGTGCTGCAACTACGGCAGCCTGTGTGTCTCGAGCCTGTGCTCTGCAACAAGAGGAGCCATTGCATTAACAAGCCTGAGCACTGCAAGGAAGAGGAGCCCTGCTTGCCACAACCAAGAAAGCCTGCCCACGTGCAGCAATGAAAACCGAGCACAGTGAAAAATAAATAGCTAATTAATTATTTTAAAACTATCGCTGGTAAACTTCTTGAAAAGAAAAATCATATGTTTAATTCTTGAATGTTACCCATAGGCCTTAGCATAATGATGTTAATCCGTTTGGTGTTTAATACATACTTGCAGAATTAATCCCAAGTTCCACTGGAGAATAAAGGGCACCTCTAGAATTATGATAGCTGACATGGACTGAGCATTTATTATGCTCAGTATGGCACTAAATACTTTTCTACAATATCTCAATCTTTACAACTTTATCAGATAGAGTCTATTATTAAATGCATTTTAACACTAAGCACACTGATGCTTAGAAAAGTAAGATTATTAGACAAAATCACACAGCAAGCAAATATGGAACTAGAATTTGGACCCAGGTAGTCTGTTCCAAAAATCCATGTTCTTGGCAGAATGATCCACAGCCCTTGATGATCTAACACTAAGTGCTATGATGGGAGGAGCAGTGGCTTAGAAGTCACCAGATCTAGGCGCTATTTGAGCAACTTCAACAAGCCACTTAATCCATCTGAGCCTCAGTTTCCTCCTCAGTTGCAGAGGATAATTATTTTGGACTAACCACAGAAGATTATTTGAGGACTAAATAAGAAAATGTGACTTCTGTTCCATCACACTCACCTTTAAAAATCTAGTGAAATTGGGTAACTCTCTAAAAAAAAAAAAAAATCCCATATGTATATACACAAAATTGTGCAAGTAATTTCAGGGGAACAAGGACTTAACTGAAACTTATTCACAGACTCCTGGTTAAGAATCACTGATACACATGGAAGTATTAGGTAAAGGACTCCAGAGAAGTCCAATCGTATTACCTCAGCTCTCAGGGTTCTTTTCTGTAGACATGGAACCTGAGCCCAGTCTGGAGATCCAAATTTCATTGGCCATCTGACTCTCTTGGGTGGCTTTATCTCTGGGTTGTATGTGGTAGGGCTAGAAAAAATACAGAACATCATGAGTAATGAGTTAGCGATCATATATAACCTTCCACCCCTAATCTAGAGTCCTAACCCTTTGGGAAAAGGCTGTCAACTGATTCACATAGGATTCCTTTGCCTGTTAAAGTATTTCTAACTAAGTTTCAGCGTTCAAGGTATTTAGTCTTGACAAAGTAAAAACTCAACTCCAGTTTAAAATATTTCTGGAAGTTCGGTCTCCTTAGCTGAGAGATCAAAAGAACCCAGAAATGGTGGATGATAAAGTTAACACAGTGATGTGTAAGTACTGCTCATGATGTAAAATTGAGGAGGAAAGAAAAGTGCTAATTTAAAGTATCAATGATCTGGGGTCAGTAAAGTAGAACCATGTAAAATTCCTTGACAATGGGATTATTTAATTATAGCCTTTGTTCATAACATTCTTTTGGTATAGACTCTTTGCTGTGGAAATAACATGTAGAGTGGACATAGGAATCAAGATTCAATATCTCTATTCCTTACTACAACCTTGAAAAAGTTACACTCACTCTCTGATCTTTGAAATTCTCACCAGTAAAAAAAATAAAAAGACCTTGACCCCATGCCCTACCATTCCACACATTCTCAACGGCTTCCTAAAGCACAGAGACTGCCGCCCTTGGTCTACTGGCCTATGTGCTATAGCCACCACCACCCCCACCTTCCCCACCCCATTCTCACTTCCTCTTTGCCCACGATCCTGTAGCCACACTAACCTTCTTTCTTTTTTTCTGCACACCAATTTCCTTCCCCAAAACAGCCTTTGTATTTGAAGTTCCTTCTGCCTGGGAAACTCCACGCCTAGATTTTCACAGGGCCAGCTCATTCTTGTCATAATGATTTCAGACCTAGTGTCATTTCCCTAAAAGATCTATCTTGACAATCTTTGCCAAAGTATATAGATTTTAGTCCACCACTCTGTATCATATCGTCATCTTGTTTGGTTTCATTCAGCACAACACCAGGTCACCTTACTTCCTAGTGTGTCCATGACAGCCCCAGCTAATGGCTACTGTCTTGGTATAATTATTAATAAGACCCCATTTCAAGTCTTAGAAGTGTCATGTGCTGACTAATAAATTATATAGTCACTCTCTTTGTTACTATTGATATTTTCTTGTTTGTTTGCTTCTCATCTGTCTGGACTCTAGAATGTAAGCTCCAAGAAATCAGAAATCTTGCATGACGGGTTTAATGCAAAAATCTTTGGAATCCACAAAACTGCTTGGTCTTTTACAAATATTCATTGAATGAACCACTACACTCTACCACTCTATGATTTCTAGAGATCTAGAAGGCAAGAGGTTGAATCTTTAAAGCTAGATGGTTTCTTATTTAGAGGGCCTGGTTGGGATGAAACCCCTTTTTGTACTTCCTTTCCTATTACTCTTTGTTGAAGTGCAGCAGAAAAAGGGGCACATACCCAGGATAATAAGAGTCCTTTGAGTATGTCCAAAAGCGAGGCAACAAGACATTAAATGGAGCAAAATTTGGTTTGTGTGTTTGCTCTTGAACATTGACTGTCTGGTACATGCCTGGGTAAGGTGTCATATCCTGTTTCCAAGAAAAAGATCAATATGTTAGAGGGTGATATATACATGTAAAGCCTTTTAATTAGAAAAAACAAAGTTATCCTCTCCCTGTCATGTATCATCTATGGTTTAACTACCTCAATCTATAGAAATGGCCTACAGTAGGTAGAAAACCAAGATAAGTGTATGGTTCAGCTACGTAAAGGTACCTAATGCTTAGGCTGTAGAAACACATCTATGAAGGAAGAGAGCCATGGTAACTTATTACAGTTACTACCCCCACCATCCCACCATCCCACTCAGATTCTTCTGGAGCCAGTATCCCTCTTCCCGAGCTTAAGTGTCAAGAAAAAGTCCAACAAGAGATTAACAGAAGATAATTAAGACTTGAAATTCAGTTGCACAAAAGAATGCCGAAGTTGGAACTGGTTTTTTAACTGATAAGATATTATATATTACATATAATTATATGATGTGTATAAACAAAGCTTCTAGTATTTTACAAGCAAGTGTCTCAGGGCTAAAACCTTGCTTTGGTGTTATTTCTTCTTAGAATTATTTTATACTCTCCCAGGACACTCACACACACATTTGCCATGTTAGCATCCATACTTTTAAGATAGATTTTTTAGTGGCTTTTGCCCAAAAGACTTTTTTGTCTTGAATTTTGGGCATATTCTTTAGGTAGCCTCCAGCTATGCTCCCCAATGCAAATACATTCAGCAACATGGATCACAGTGAAATCTAAGCACATTCAGTCATGTCTAACCTTGCTAACTGGCTTAAACCTCATAGCTGTTCTGGCGCCAAGAGTGTATCCTTTTTTACTGGTCGGGATCTTAGAGAGATTGTATGCCAAGTCATACTTCTTCAGGTGTTATGTAGAAAACAAAGAAAAAACACATATAGAGAACATTATAGTTATTAAAACAGTCTGAACTTAAAGTATTCCTGAATATTCTCTGCCAAAGTTGCTCTTTCTTTCTTGATTCTTCTGAATCATGACCATACAATACATAAGTAACACAAACAGTATTCCTTTGTAGTTGTATTCCTACAAAGGAATGTGGCTAGAGAGGTAGAGAGAATGCCATTTCTATACATTCCAGTGAATCCAGTTTTCTGGGTCCCACAGAGCTGAATCTGCTCTAATTCAACTATCAGTATGATTATACAATTTCATAAACTACCTATCAGCACAACCACAGTCCAGGTTTGGACTAAGAGGAGATACTGAGTCACTGGTCTTTGTGACTGTGAATAGTGAAGGAACAGTACTGGGAACTGCATGAGGCCCAGGCTTGCATTTGGTGGGGAAGGCAAAGGGGGACAGTGGCCCTTTACTCTCTGATTGGAGAGGACCAGGGCACTTTCTCATGTTGGGACCCTGATGGTCACAAATCCCACAGGGCTTTTATTCGGGAAAACCTGGGTTTCCTGAGATAATGGTCTGGGAACTGAGACCCATCTAAGGGAAGGTGAATACTCACATCTTCTTCTATGTAACATCCAGGCCCTCTGTTGGGGGCTCCTCTAATAGGGGGAAATTTGTTTCCCAACAAGCTTAGGGGGTGGATGTGAGGAAAGATCTTCCTATGTTGACATGTTCCAAAGGAGTAGTTAAGCAGCGGCTCTGCAGATAGAGAAAGAAGAGAAACTTCACGTGAGGAAAGGCCCCTTGATCTAGGTGAGAGCTTCAGGGCTAGTGAGGGGTGGGCTGCGGGACAGAGCTCTTAAGGGCAGACCCTTAAGAAAAATCCATGTAAAGGGTAGCTCAGATCTATGTAAAGAGATGAACTGCATTCCCCCTCCCTTTGCCCTTCTTCTTTCCCAGCCTTCCTACTCTTCCTCCACCTCTACTGTAGACTCCCCTACTACAGCCCTCCTCACCTGCTTTAACGAAGCACATCTCAGGAGCTCCACCAGGCCCGGGGTTTGTGTACTGCGTTGCCCAAGAAACAGAGGCGGGGCCGGGCAGCCCCAGCCGCCCAGCTCCCACAGAGGAGTGGCTCCGAGCTAGCCTACTCAGCAGTGGGGATTCCTGCGGAGCCGCTTTGGGGCAGGAACTGCGCCTCCCAGGCCAGGAATCCAGGGGTGTGAGAACACTGAAGCTGGGCAGGAGGTAGGGGGTTTGCTAGATCCAAGTTGTAGGCTGAAGAGCTTTGAAAGCTGGGCCACTGGAAAATGCACTACTGAGGAAGGACCGACTCCTCTACGTGCAGGATACCCTGAAATCCAGGCTGCCAGGATCAGGAATGTAGAAAAACACAGCCTCTGTAGTGATGATCCATGGAGGTGGGCTTCCTGGGCAATGCCCAGAAGAGGGAAGTTGGGAACCTAATGGAGCCTAGACAGTTCCGTATGGCCTATTTTAGACCCATTTTTCCTTTTCTTCAAGGCAGTCTCATCAGGTTACCCCCTTATACCCTTAAGAGGGGCTCAAGTCTATAAAAGGTCTCCTTAGGCAGAACAGTTAAGAGCACAATGGAATAAAAGAAGTGCTTAAATTTGGAGGCAGTTACTTAAGGTTTAGAACTTCCCTGGTGGCTCAGATGGTAAAGCGTCTGTCTACAATGTGGGAGACCTGGGTTTGATCCCTGGGTCAGGAAGATTCCCTGGAGAAGGAAATGGCAACCCACTCCAGTACTCTTGCCTGGAAAATCCCATGGACGGTGGAGCTTGGTGCAGGCCACTGTCCATGGGGTCGCAAAGAGTCGGGCACGACTTCACTTTCACTTAATGTTTTAGTCTCAGGTTCCTCATCTCTAAATTAGGAACAGTAATTCCTTTTTATAGGGTTGTTGAGAGGGTTAAGATAACAGGGTTAAAGAGGGTCATTGCCTAGTGCTTGGTAGGTCACAATAGGAGAGGCTTTTATTACTACAACAGTATCTAGCCAGCTTAGGAGTACTCCCACCCTAACCTAAGAAGAAATATCAGGGTGTATGATGACTTCTTTACCTTTGTCCTAGATATTAACCCTAACTTGTTCTCACTTGATTTTAGGTTAACTTTCAGAGTTGGCAAGTGTAGCAGGCAACAGAAAGCACAGTGTGATAGTGTTATTGATACATTCTGTCTTTGGCTTCTAAGAATGATCTTGGGATCCACACATACCCAGAGTTAGCACTGTCTACAGGCGTAATTTTATAGCTCTAATGCAGGTTCCAAGAGAAGTGGTCCTGAGTCCTAGAGGATATTTTGGAAACTTAGAGAAGTCTTCTGGGCTTCCCAGGTGAGACTAGTGGTAAAGACCCTGCCTGCCAATGCAGGAGACATAAGAGACATGGGTTCGATCCCTGGGTTGAGAAGATCCCCTGAAGGAGGGCATGGCAACTCACTCCAGTATTATTCTAGCCCAGAGAATCCCATGGACAGAGGAGCCTGGTGGACTACAGTCCATAGAGTTTGCCAAAAGTCAGACATGACTGAAATGACAGCACAGAAGCCTTTTGCTTGTTAAAAATTATTGAGGTGATGCTCCTGGTCAGTGGACCAGGAAGGCTGGATACCTGTAGCTCATTGTGCAATTGCACAGTCAATTGTGTCAAGTCCTATATAACAAACACTCCAATGTCTTCCTGGCCTCTACAAAAAAAAAAATTATATTTGACATATATACAAAAAAGACAGTGTTTTTTTTTTTTTTTAAAGAGGTAATGCAGAAAGCCCAGTAATATAGGAGAAGGTCTTAAGAGAAACAAAACTTAACTGGAATAACAATATGGTCTCAACTTTATTGAACAATTTGCTTCAAGTCTCCTTTCTGCTCAAAATATAATTGCAGTAACAATGATGGTAAACAAAATGTAAAGAGATATAGTATTAATTTGATTATTTTCACTGTCTTTAGGAATATTAATATTTGTAGTACCCACAGTGTTTTTTGGAAATTCGTGTTTACATTATTAGTAACATGAAACAGGTCTCACAAAGTATTTTGAAATTATGACAACATATTCTTCACTGGTATGTTGATTTGCTTCAGACTAATTCTCCAGCTGAGAAGAGATAGAAATACCAGATAAAACATACATATTTCAAGATATCAGAGATATAGCAAAGAAAAAAGAATCTGAAGGGCCAAGACCCTGGAGAGAGGGCAGCCCAAAGTGGTGAGCCCAACAGTTAGTGCTGTCGTTCCCTTTGAACATTCACTAGTTAAAATCTCACTGAGAAGCAGAGACTTTGAGCAGAACTTTGATCAGACAGTCTCTAAAAACGGGGAGCAAAAGTTAGGCTGACCATGGCAGAGGAGAGACTGGAAAACACCCTGGCCTTTTAGTTAGGTGTCTAAAGAGATACAACTCAGCTATGAAAGTAAATAAATACAGTAGCTCTCAAAAAAAAAAAAAAAAATCCTGAAATTTAGTTTTGTATCAACTCTAGTCCCCAGCTCCATTAAGATAATCTATTTCTACCCGTATTGCATACCCAAAACAAAAGTAAATCATCTTGTACAATAGCATTATTTGAGCCCCAAATAATTTGTATAATTTTTAAGCAAAATATTCAGCATTCAATATAAGGCAACCTCTTATACCAAACAAAACAAAACAAAACACCTAAGTAGACATAAACCCAAAAGGAATCCACCGATTGGAGTATCAAGAGTGGACTTTAACTGTGCTTGGCTTCAGGTTTTACAAGAAGACTGAAGACTGCAGCGTGAACATAGGAAGCAAAAGAAAGCAAGGAAATTTGTGATCATGAAGCAGATTCTTGACTTCTCAGGTAAGAGGCTAAAAGAAAAATATAGATTACACTCTAAAATCAAAGTCCATAAAGACTACAGTGTACTTAGGGAAAGAGAAAATTTCCCCCATCAATCTTTATGTTTATGTTACTAATATAACACACAAGAGTGTCCACATACATCCAGATTGATGCAAATTTATCAGCTTTTCATTAAAGCCAATCCAGACATAGTACAAAGATAGACTGTATTTTATGTATATTTCCTGTATTACGAATTGTGTGATGGTAAAATTCAGAAGTTAAACAGAATTTCAGGTAGCTCTAAGGATTGTCAAGAATCATTGAATCTTTAAGTGATGGATTTTTTGAATGATGATCATGTGTAAATGAAACTTTGCAGGTGACTACTGGAACAGAATAATAAATAAAATTTTATATGTAGCCACTTTTTAAAGAATTCAGCAGGTCCTGTCATGTACATTTCTAACTATGATGGTAGCATCAAGGGATGCCTGATGCTTATGGAGACTGTTATGGACTTAAGAGTTAGTTATCTGCTTTCCTCATTTGACTATGTATGAGGCCATTGTATTAATAAGAATTACAATCCTAGGAAACTACTTCCTCTGTTGAAGTGGTCTAATTGAATGGGGATAAGTAATTCACCATCTATATAATGTTTTAAATATATTTTGTCTCATTTTAAAACATAATGGATTTAATGGTACTATATCAATTCAGCAAATGGTAAAGGTGATAATTACATTTAAGAAACTAAATGAAAAGATGGAGAATTTTAGAAACAGTAAGAAAAAAGCAAATAAAACATGTGGAAATAAAAAGTGCCATCACCAAAAGTAAGGTATGAATACATGGGGAACAGAAGATTATAAAAGTTGAAAAAAAATTAATGAAATGAGAAATGAATCAGAAGAATGTATACAGACCAAAGCTTGAGGAGGCAAGGATAGAAAATACAGAGGCAGAGGAGAAACAGTGAAAAGTTCTAACACACATGCATTTGAAGTTCCACAAGGAATGGAGAGAAAGAGAATGTGGCAGATGCTAGAGCTGAAGAGATAATGGCTGAGAATATTTCAGACAAAAAACACTTAACCAGAATTTAACAAATGCTATAGTCTAAAGCAAGATAAATACAAAGAAAATTTCATTTGGTCATATCATAGTGAAACGTATGAAAAATAGAGAAAAATTTGAGATTGGCTAGATAGAAAAGGTAGGTTACTTTTAAGGAAGCAACAATAAGCCTGGAGGATGAATTCTTAAGAGAAACAAAAGAAACTAGAAAACAATGGAATAGTATCTTTAAGTGCTAAAGAAATAACAGTAAAAAGGATGGAATACATATTCCATATGAAGACTAACAAAAACAAAGTTAATGTATGTGTACCAAGGATATGAGGGACATAGAAAAACTGAGCAATTACTTCAGATTGAGGTATACTGATGAACACAATGTAATACAACATTTAATCCTGAATAGGATCCTGGATGAGATAGGAAAGATATGTTGTTGAGACAACAAATTTGAATAGGATGTGTGGATTTTCATGTTGATGTGTGGCAAAACCAATACAATATTGTAAAGTAAAATAATAATAAAGAGGAAAAAAAATAAAAACAAAAAAAAATAGTGTATCAATCTGATTTTCAAATTGAAAGAGCTGTTCTGATCATGATTTATGAGACTCTCAGGGAGGGTAACAGTAGAGTTTTTAGAGGGTATGGGGAATCATTGCAGAAAAAATGATATATATATATATATATATATATATATATGGAAAGAAATAGAAGCAAAATTTAACAGCTGAGGAATTTGGGTGAATGGAGCTGAGGGAATTCTTTGTATTGTTTTGAAGCTTTTCTTTAGATTTGAAACTTTCAAAATAATAATTAAAAATATAAGCCAAGATATGAGAGAAAATATAAGCAAGTGAAAGTGTTAGCCACTCAGTTGTGTCTGACTCTTTGCGACCCCGTGGACTCTAGCCCACCAGGTTACTGTCTATGGAATTCTCCAGGCAAGAATATCAAAGTGGTTGCCAATCTGCAATGTACAATAAAATATCCACTACCCATATGTAACTACTGAGCACTTGAAATGTGGTTAGTCCAAATTGAGATGTATGTAAGTATAAAATGCACACTAGATTTTAAAAGCTTAGAATAAAAACAAAGTGTACAAACTATGATTTAAGTGTTATATTGGTTACATGTTGAAATGATAATAGTTAGATATATTTGGTTAAATAAACATATATTTAAGTCAACTTCATATTCTACTTTTTGCTCTTTTAAATGTAACTGTTAGAAAATTTAAACACATTGTTTGAATTGTATTTCCACTGGATAATGCTGATCTCTAGAAATAAAAGCACTTACAGATCAATAAGGAAAAACAACCTAATTTTTTTTTAATTGGTAAAATGCTTGAATGCACACTATAGACAAAAAGAATATCCAAATGACTAGTAAACATATTAAAAACTGCTCAATATCAACAGTCAAAAAGGAAATGCAAATTAAAACCACAATGACATACCCACCTGATGGCTAAAATTATAAAGATGGAGAAGAGTGCTAAGGATGTGAAATAGCTAAAAACCTTTAATACACTTTAGTATAAGTGTAAATTGATACATTCACTTTGAAAAATAGATAGTATTTACTGAAGCTGAACATAGACATCTCTGTGATCTAATAATTTCTACTCCTTAGTATGTTCTCAGCAGAAATGCATACAGTTGTGTATGCATATACAGACATTACAAGAACATTAAAAGCAACATTACCAATAATACTCCCCAAACTAGAACATCTGGATGTCCATTAACATTAGAATGGAAAAATATGTTGTGCTATACTCATGTAAATTAACACTATACAGGAACGAAAATGAATAAAATCCTGCACATTTAATAATGTAGATTAATCTCACAGAGTTGAATGAAATAATTCAGACATGAATATTTACCCACTGTATGAGCAAATTTACACGGTGTTCAGAAATAGGCAAAGCTAATCTATATGTTAGAAGTCAGGATAGCTTTGGAAAAGAGAGTGGAAGGAATAACTAACAGGGAACTTGAGGAACACTTGAAAGCAATGCTCCATTTCTTTTTTAATTGAGGTATAGGAGATTTATAATATTATATTGGCTTAATGTGTACAACATAGATTCAAAGTTGTATCGATTATATACCATTTATAGTTACTATAAAATGTTGACTGTGCTGTATGACATATACTTGTGTCTTATTTATTTTATACATAGTAATTTGTATCCCCCAATCCCCTATCCCTATTTACCCCACCCTCTTCCCTCTCCCCACTAGTAACCACTAGTTTGTTCTCTGTATCTCAGTCTTTCTTTTTTTGTTATTTCATTATTTTATGTTTTAGATTCCATATCTAGGTGATGTCATACAGTATTTGTCTTTCTCTATCTGACTTATTTCACTTAATATAATGCCCCCTCATCTCCATCCATGTTGTTGCAAATAACAACATTTTGTTATTTTTCATGGCTGCATAGTATTGCTTCCATACCTTGGCCATTATAAATAATGCTGCCATGAACATTGGGGTGCATGTGTCTTTTCGAATTAGTGTTTTTGTTTTCTTTGACTGTATACCCAGAAGTGGACTTCCTGGATCATATGGCAGCAAGTGACTAACCTAAAATTGGCATTTAACAAATATTAATGCATTTTCAACCTACTACCCCCATGTCAGGGCTATATCTAACTCCAAGGGTACCTTTGTGCAAATTTTTTAATGGTGCCCTTTTATCTGGATGAGTGTCACCCCTAGTCAAGGTCCATCCCCACTGGGATCAAGGTTCCTACCCCATGGCTTCCCAATTAGACTCCAATACTGAAGGAATGAATTTACATATATGTGCTAGAGTTCAAGAATATGATTACCATGATCAAAGTCCCAAAGGAATGGCTGGGTGATCTGTAGCATAATGTTGTTTTCCTTCAAGCTCCTGGATAGGACAGATGGCATGAGCTTTGAAAATCTCCGAGAGGCTCTGTACCATAACTCTTCCTTATAGGGACTTCCAAAAACCCTGGCTCTCTCATGTATTGATTCCATTAGTGACAAATTTTATAAGTGGACTTTAACCAAGACTTTGGACAGTTTAACTCAGACTGGCTGCTAAGCAACAGCCCCACCCTTGAAGTCACCTCTTCATGTCATTGTGACAGTGCTTTCTACAAGGCAGCATTATGGTGTAGAGGAAGCCAGAAAGGCCCAATTCTGAAAATAAACTCTGCCATTTATTATAACTTCAACATCTTGGACAAGTTTTCCCTCAATTTCTTTACCTGTAACACCAGGACAATATTCACCATGCAGGAGATAACCTATATAAAGTACCCAGTCCAGTGCTTGGCTTACTTAACTCGTTCACCATCTCCCTTCCTGCCCTCATTGATTTATTCATTCAATAGGCACTTACTAAACTCTTATAATATGCTCTAGGCATTGGGAATATAGCCATGATCAGAGGCTCACAGAGGTTAATCCTCATTGACCTTAATTCTAGCAGGGGAGGCAATAAAAATGATAAACACAAAAAATGCATGTGATATCAGGTATTGATAGGAAAAACAGAGGAATCAGAGGGAAGAAGGGAAAAGGGAGTTTCATGGCCAGGAATGGTGAAAGGTAGCTTCGAGGAAAGGCCTACAAGAAGGGAGGTAGAAAGTCAAATGGAAATCTCAGGAAAGAATATTTCAGCTTGTGCAAAAACCCTGAAGCAGTAACAAGCCTGGACTATAGGAGAAACAGCACGGATGTCAACATGGTTGAAGCAGAGGGAATAAGAAGAATCAAAGGAGGTGAGATTAGCATGGTCACGGGTGCTGGGCTCTGCCTGTCCTCTTCTTGCACATATTATACAGTAAACATTAAAATTTGAATGACTAATTAATAGGTAAATGTAGCACAAAAATAGGGGGCAAACCAATTTTTTAGGTTGCCATGATTTTTGCATTCTAGAAGTGGTGACAGGATTAATCTTTGCAGGAAAATAGTGGCAGAAAAAGCATTAGTCTAGGAAACCACTTTGATCTAGCCAGTAGCCATTATATTGTTCAAAAATGCTTTTCCTCAAATTCAGCAGTATTTTTCATGCTCTTCATGAAAAAGGTCAGTTTTCATTCCAATCCTAAAGAAAGGCAATGCCAAAAAATGTTCAAACTACCACACAATTGCACTCATGTCACACACTGGCAAAGTAATTCTCAAAATTCTCCAAGCGAGGCTTCAGTAGTATGTGAACTGTGAACTTCCAGATGTTCAAGCTGGATTTAGAAAAGGCAGAGGGACCAGAGATCAAATTGCCAACATTCGTTGGATCATGAAAAAAGCAAGAGAGTTCCAGAAGAACATCTACTTCTGCTTTATCGATTACCCCAAAGCCTTTGACTGTGCAGATCACAACAAACTGTGGAAAATTCTTAAAAAGATGGGAATACCAGACCACCTTACTTGCCTCCTGAGAAATCTGTATGCAAGTCAAGAGGCAACAGTTAGAACCAGACATGGAACAACAGACGAGTTCCAAATTGGGAAAGGAGTATGTCAAGGATGTATATTTTCACCTTGCTTATTTAACTTATATACAGGGTGCATCATGCGAAATGCCAGGCTGGATGAAGCACAAGCTGGAATCAAGATTGCTGGGAGAAATATCAATAACCTCAGATATACAGATGACACCACCCTTATGGCAGAAAGTGAAGAGGAATGAAAGAGCCTCTTGATGAAAATGAAAGAGGAGCGTGAAAAAGCTGGCTTAAAACTCAACATTCAAAAAATGAAGATCATAGCATCCAGTCCCATCACTTCATGGAAAACAGATGGGGAAGTAATGGAAACAATGACAAGCTTTATTTTCTTGAGCTCCAAAATCACTGCAGATGATGCCTGCAGCCATAAAATTAAAAGATGCTTGCTCCTTGGAAGAAAAGCTATAATCAACCTAGACTGCACATTAAAAAGTAGAGACATTACTTTGCTGACAAAAGGTCCATAGAGTCAAAGCTATGGTTTTTCAAGTAGTCATGTATGGATGTGAGAGTTAGACTCTAAAGAAAGCTGAGCACCGAAGAACTGATGTCTTAGAACGGTGGTGTTGGAGAAGACTCTTGAGAGTCCCTTGGACTGCAAGGAGATCAAACCAGTCAATCCTAAAGGAAATCAGTCCTGAATATTCACTGGAAGGACTGATGCTGAAGCTGCTATAGCCACCTGATACGAAGAGCTGACTCATTGGGAAAACCCCTGATGCTGGGAAAGATTGAAGGCAGGAGGAGAAGGGAATGACAGAGGATGAGACAGTTGGATGACATCACTGACTCAATGGACATGAGCTTGAGCAAGCTTGGGGAGTTGATGATGGACAGGGAAGCCTGGCGTGCTGCAGTTCATGGGGGTCACAAAGAGTCGGACATGACTGAGCAACTAAACTGAACTTAACTGTATGCTCTTCACCAAGTCTAGTGCTCCACATCTTCACATCCCCTCCTCAGTATTATAGGAAACTCCTTACAAAAAGACTCCCAAAAATTCCTGTGTCCTCTTTTGCTGTTGTTGAGTTGCTAAGTTGTGTCTGATTCTTTGCAGGCCCATGGAGTGCATGCTCTTCTGTCCTCCACTGTCTCCCAGAGTTTGCTCAGTTTCATGTCCATTGAGTCAGTGATGCTATCAAACCATCTCATCCTCTGCTGCTTCTTTCTCTTTTTGCCTTCAATCTTTCCTAGCATCAGGGTCTTTTCCAATGAGTCAGCTCTTCTCATCAGGTGGAGAATGTATTGGAGCCTCAGCTTCAGCATCAGTCCTTCCAATGAGTATTCAGAGTTGATTCCTCTAGGATATACTGATTTGATTTCCTTGCAGTCCAAGTGGCTCACAAGAGTCTTCTCCAACACACCACACTTTGAAAGCATCAGTTCTTCTGCACTCAGCCTTCTTTGTGGTCCATCTCTCACATCTGTACGTGACTACTGGAAAAACCATAGATTTGACTATACAGACTATTGTCGACAAAGTGATGTCTCTGCTTTTGAATATGCTGTCTAGATTTATCATAGCTTTCCTTCCCAGGAGCAAGCATCTTTTAATTTCATGGCTTTAGTCACCATCTAAAGTGATTTTGGAGCCCAAGAAAAGAAAATCTGTGACTATGTCCACTTTTTCCCTTTTTATTTGCCATTACATGATGGGACTGGATGCCATGATCTTAATGTTTTAAATGCTGAGTTTTAAGTCATCTGTTTCACTCTCCTCTTTCAGTCTCATCAAGAGGCTCTTCTCTTTCTTCCATTAGCATGGTATCATCTGCATATCTGAGGTTGTTGATATTTTTCCTGGCAATCTTGATTTCAGCTTGTGATTCATCCAGTCCAGCATTTTGCATGATGTACTCTGCATATAAGTTAAATAAGCAGAGTGACAATGCCTAGCCTTTTCGTACTCCTCTCAGAATTTTGAACCAGTCTGTTATTCCATATCAGGTTCTGTTTTACTCCAGGCTTTATCATTCCTTGGCTGGAAATGTAATTACATTAATAACCCAATTTTACTGGCTCTTGCCTTTACCTGCTCATTGAGGACACTAGTGCCTCATATCAATGTCTTCAATCTCCAAGGTATGTCATGCAAGTGTTCAGCTACGATCATCATGAATGCTGTTTTTCCATGTTCTATAATCCTATCTCAGCTCCATTTAGGTCATGATATAAACTTCAAATTACTTTACAGTTCACTTACAATAAAATCCAAACTTTTAACCAAGTTTCAACATGTCACATGATCTGACCCTTCCCTAGTTGTTCCCTGGCAACACTGGTCTCCTTTTTTTTTACTGAAGTGACATTGGTTTATAACATTATGTAAGTTTCATGTGTATGACTTTATTGTTTGACATCTGTGTATACTTCTGCATCCCCCCCACCAGAAGTCTTGTGTCCATTCATCATCTCACACTTGACCCTTTCTACCCAATTTTTCCTCCCTTTCCTGCTCTTCCCCTCTGGTAGCCACCAATTTTCTCTCTGTGTGTATGTGTTTTGATTTTTATATCCATGATGAATGAAATCATACAACATTTGTCTTTCTCCATCTTATTTATTTCACATGGAATGATATCTTTAGGTTTCATTCATATTGTCACGAATGGCAAGATTTCATTTTTGCTTAATGGCTGAGTACGATTTCATTGCATACACATACCATACCTTCTTTATCCATTCATCTGTCAGTGGTCACTCAGATTGTTTCCCCATCTTGGCTATTGTAAATAGTGCTTCAGTGAACATGTGGGTGCATGTATCTTTTCAAATTATGTTTTCATATTTTCCAGATAACTACTCCAAAGCAGAACAGCTGAGTCTCCCAGAGGCAGCATATAATTGGATTTTGTTTTTAATACATCCAGCCACTCTGTGTCTTAATTGGTGAACTTAATTCACTTGTATTTAAGGTGATCACTGCCAAGTGAGGGCTTAGTACTGCCATTTAATCTTTTGTTTACTGGTTGCTCTGTATCTCCATTGTTTCTTTTCCCTTGTGTTTCTGTCTGCCATTTTAGTTTGATAGTTTTCTATGATGTTTTTCTCAGTTTCCTCTTTTCTTACATTTTGTTTTTCTGCTCTAGATGTTTTATGGTTATCATGAGGTTTGTATAAAACATATCATAGTTTTATACAAGGTAAAATACTCCTTTTTCTGCTGATAGCAATTTATTTGCCTGTATGGATTCTGTCTTTTTCCCCTTCCCCTCTTATGTTTTTGTTGTCTCAAATTAAACCTTTTTAAGTTGTGAGTTCATTACCAAATTAAAGTAGGTATAGTAATTTTACTGTTTTTTCCCTTTAACTTTTACTCTATAACTGTTTAACAATCTGTTCTGAAGTTGAAATTTTCTGATTCCATTTACCACTTTACTCAAAGTTTTGAATATTTTTGCCTTTTTGTTTGAGTTAGAAGAGTTGTTTTCAACATCTCTTGTAAGGCAGGTTTAAGTGATGATGAACTGGAGTGTCTCATATCACCATGATATTGATGTCATTCCTGATCCTTTTTCTAACATTCATCTCCATTTACACCTGAAGGACTTTGTACTTGGTGCGTCTCTGTCCGAAATGCACTTTTCCCAGATCTCAAAACAATTGGTTCTGTAATATCAAGGCTCATCTCATATGGGATCTCTCCAGAGGCCTTCCTGGACTGCTCAAACAAAAGTTGGCTCTTCCCTTGGTCACTTTTTATTACTATTTCATTTTCCTCTTTTTTATTTTTATTTTTTGACTAATTTATTGCTTAAGATTCCTATCAGCAAAGTGTAATCCCCATTAAAGTGAACTCTTTATCTTATTTACCACTGTGTCTTTAGTACCTAGAACATTATCTGGTACATAATAATAAAGAATCGTTGTAGACTCATAAATGAATACTCATTACCCAGAAAGCTGCGGGCGCCTCATCATTAACACCAGTACGGCCGTATGCCTTGAGAACACTGAGGTCTGTGTCAAAGGAAGCAGTGAAACATAATAGTTAGGACTGTGACTTCTTTTGAATCTGGCTCTGCAATTACTGAGAAGTGAGATGCTGGGTGGGTTATTCAGTTTTGGATTAATGTTACCTTCTCTTCCTCACTAAGTTGTTGGGAGAATTAAATAATAAAATACATGTAAAACACTTAGAACAGAGTTTGACTTTCAGCAAGTATGCCAGAAAACAGGAGCCATTATATTCTTATTTTATTAGTTCAGTTCACTAATAATATTAGTTCAGTCACTCAGTCGTGTCCGACTCTTTGCGACCCCATGAATCGCAGCACGCCAGGCCTCCCTGTCCATCACCAACTCCCGGAGTTCACTCAGACTCACATCCATCGAGTCTATGATGCCATCCAGCCATCTCATCCTCTGTCGTTCCCTTCTCCTCCTGCCCCCAATCCCTCCCAGCATCAGAGTCTTTTCCAATGAGTCAACTCTTCACATGAGGTGGCCAAAGTACTGGAGTTTCAGCTTTAGCATCATTCCTTCCAAAGAACACCCAGGACTGATCTCCTTTAGAATGGACTGCTTGGATCTCCTTGCAGTCCAAGGGACTCTCAAGAGTCTTCTCCAACACCACAGTTCAAAAGCATCAATTCTTTGGCACTCAGCTTTCTTCTCAGTCCAACTCTCATATCCATACATGACTACTGGAAAAACCATAGCCTTGACTAGACAGACCTCTGTTGGCAAAGTAATGTCTCTGCTTTTGAATATGCTGTCTAGGTTGGTCATAACTTGCCTTCCAAGGAGTAAGCGTCTTTTAATTTCATGGCTGCAGTTACCATCTGCAGTGATTTTGGAGCCCCCAAAAGTCAAGTCTGACACTGTTTCTACTGTTTCCCCATCTATTTCCCATGAAGTGATGGGACCAGATGCCATGATCTTACTAAATGTTGAGCTTTACGCCAACTTTTTCACTCTCCTCTTTCACTTTCATCAAGAGGCTTTTTAGTTCCTCTTCACTTTCTGCCATAAGTTAGGATCCTTTTGGTTGCAAATAAAGAAACAAACAAGCCAGCATATGTAGCAAAGAGAAATTTATTATATAGTTGTAGAGGTGTTTCACAGAACCCAAAGGCAGAAATGACTCTAGGCCTCAGGAATGGCTAGAATCAAGAGTTGGAAAGCCATCAATAAATGTTCTGGAGAGAACATCTCTCATCGTGGCTTTTCTCCATAACCACCTCCACCACCCTACCCCCCCCCCCCTAATCTTCTTGCTCTGCATCCACAGCAACTTTCCCTTCTCCTCAGCTTCTCTCTACAGAGCCTGAACTTACATATTATAGGGCAAAGCCACTCTCAGACACTGACAGCCGTTCCTTGTTCTCTGTTGTAGATTCCAAGGGGTAATCACCCCCCCCCCCCCCCTCCCCCCCCCCCCCCTTAATCTTCTTGCTCTGCATCCACAGCAACTTTCCCTTCTCCTCAGCTTCTCTCTACAGAGCCTGAACTTACATATTATAGGGCAAAGCCACTCTCAGACACTGACAGCCGTTCCTTGTTCTCTGTTGTAGATTCCAAGGGGTAATAATCTGATTAGCCCTTGTGAGTCTGATGTCTACCCCATTAATCAGCCAAGCAGGGGAGGATGTGATGCAGTACAATTACAGCCACAAGTGACCACTATATATGGTTTCAAGGAAGGGACCTCTTCTTTCACTCCTGAGAAAAGCAGACATCCCCAGAGGAGTCCACTGCACAGACCTTCCCAATGCTGACAGTTCAGAGGGCTGGACCAGCTCCAGGACTTCAGCAGGCATAGAGAGAATGCCCTGGCCTTCTGTTCCTTGAGCAAGTCAAGAGGCCTGTGCCCCTAAGACTCCCAGAATCACTTTGGCTCCCTACCGAGGACACACCAAACTAGAGACCTATCTTCTTCATGACTTCACTCCCTGCCAACACCAAACATGCATAAATTTCCTTCTTTCAACCTTCATAAAGATCAACCTAAGCAAATAAAAGACTTGTGAGGTTGTTGGTGCCATGACTTTCTCACACACACTCTTCTGCCACTCCAAGCCCACGCACAGCCTATATTTTCACATCTAGAAAGGTCTCCACCCAAATCACTTAAAACCAAGGACACTCATGTTTTAATTGATGCATTTTATTGCAGAACTTTCGGTAGGAACAAGGCGTGCTAGGCAAAGGAGACTTGTACTCTAGGAAATGGAGACACAAGTCAGTTTTATGTCCAGCTGCAGCAGTGACAGCTGGTGTCAAAGACAAGCCCGGTCGGGCAATTCTGCTCGTATGTGATTCCATTTGCGCAGTTCCAGAAGGCATTTCTGTTATCCGCCACTGGGTAGAGGCCATCGGCTTTGCCAGCACAGTATCCTCCACTCTCAGGGCTGCTGCTCTCATTTCCACTCCCACTTTCATTTCCAGGACTGCTGTTGGGCTCACTGGTCTGAGTAGGGGTGTTACAGGCTGAAACAGGACAAAGAGCAGACCTGGCAGAGGCTCCCAGATTCACCTAGAGGTGAAGAACTAGCAGGCCTGAGGTGAGGTCTGGAGATGGGTTGTTGTTTGCTCTGGGTCCTGTCACCTGAGAAGCTCACAAGGTAACTCCATACTTAGGAATTAAGAGCAGCTCTAATTTCAAGCCAGCCTGGTTTTAAATTTTAAAAGTTCTCTCTTATAATGCAAAAATTATTTCCAAAAAAATGCTTTTCTAGGATTTGGGTTTAAGTGGTGAGCGGATAAGCTCTAAGAGAAAATCTGGACAAAATTTAGAGAATTGGTATTTCCCCTGAACTATAGATGTAGAAATATGTCAGTATGGGTTTCCCTCTTAGCTCAGTCAGTAAAGAATCTGCCTGCAATGCAGGAGACCTGGGTTCTATTCTTAGATCAGGATGATCCCCTGGAGAAGGAAATGACAACTTACTCCAATGTTCTTGCCTGGAGAATTCCATGGACAGAGGAGCCTGGCAAGCTACAGTCAGTCCATGGGGTCACAAGAGTTGGACACAACTGAATGACTAAACCCTAAACCCACCCCGGTACTGCTTAGGGTTTGTTATTCAGTCTCCTCAGGCAGGCTGAAGGAGACTTTTAATAAGGGGTTCACAGAAAAGTAAATGCTAATATTGAAGGTCAGCCTAATTTCTTGAGGCTTTTCCACACCTTTAAAACTTAGTAGACCTGGAAAACCCTCCCAGCAGACCTGGTTTCTCATTAGAGCATACAATTGTTAACGAGGAAAGAATGTAAGTGCCTCTCTCTCAGCCAGGCAACAGCAATGAGGAGACTCCTGGGATCAAAGGGCGTGGGAAGATGTTAGGCTGTCTTGAATTGGAAAAGGAACATCTATACACCCTGGGCATCCCCCTACTGTCACTTACTTGCACTCTTCAGGCCAAGAGCATCCTTCAAGGTGTTTATCAGGGGGAACTTGCCCTGGTTGCAGAAAGTGCCTGTGAAATCATCCAGGTCAATGGCCCAGACCATGGCACCTCCAAAGTTGTTCTCCTTAAGCCACTGAGCCTATATAAGGATCAAGGACACCAGGAGTCATTTTATTTCTTGAGACTCTGGGCTGAGCTGAAAGCACATTAGAGGGGCTGACCTTACCTTGATTCTGAAGCTGTTAACATTGTCATAACCAACCCACTCAGTGCCCTTGTAGGCATAGGGCGCCTTCTGGGAGTCATCCCATGCCTCAGTGGCTCCATCTTTCAGGAAGGTGCAGATCTTTAAAAAGTCAAGAGATTCAAATCCTTTAAATATGACTCCCATGAAAAATAAAATATATACCTTCCTCTTTGATTTTTTTTTCTGTCATGTCTCCAATTGAGGTTTTCCACAGGTTTCTAATTATGACCTTTTATATGCAGTAAATAGCAACAAGTTGTTTTTGAAATACTCAGATGTTAGCCTTATTCTTAGTGCTTGATTTTGGGAACCCACATCAGTATGGGAGATAGTTACTTAATTCCCTTATGTGTTAATATAAATGACCTTAAGTATGCAGTCTGTTGTTTGAATGGGCTTCCTTGGTGGCTCAGCAGTAAAGAATTCACCTGCAATGCAGGAGATGTGGGTTCAGCCCCTGAGTTGAGAAGATCTCCTGGAGAAGGAAATGGCAACCCACTCCAGTTTTCTTGCCTGGAGAATCCCATGGACAGAGGAGCCTTGCAGGCTACAGTCCATGGAGTTGCAAAAGAGTCAGACATGACTTAGCGACTAAACAACAAACAACAATTGTAGTTTGAAGGGATATTGCACACTATAAATCTTCATACTGGATTAGGTAAATGAATAGATTACTTATACATCTGAAGCATTTGGAGTAATATTTGTGTTAAAATAGGTAAATAGTGGACAGAATGAACATTCAAGCTTCTTGCAGGTTCTAGCCCTAAGGCTATTGTGCAGCACAGGACATGGCACTCCTAGA
The DNA here is from genome assembly GCA_006410635.1 of Cephalophus harveyi. Taxonomy (NCBI): domain Eukaryota; kingdom Metazoa; phylum Chordata; class Mammalia; order Artiodactyla; family Bovidae; genus Cephalophus; species Cephalophus harveyi. The sequence goes on from SJYT01047396.1 coordinate 517,099, forward strand.
ATTCCAATTGTACAGCCCAGCTTACCTACCTCATAGTAGGCCCAGAACCCAGCCTCCCTGGTGTAGGGCCCGGCAGGACCAGCACCAGAAGTTGGGGCACCGATGCCATTGTTGGAAGCATCTCTTAGGATGAAATTGTGTCCGTAGGCAGGGAATCCAACGATGAGCTTCTCAGCCGGGGCCCCACTGTTCTTCCAGTAGTTTATGGCATATTCCTGAAAAGGTAGCAGGTGAGTTAGAGGCCTACCCAGCTGAAGACCCCACACTTAGTTATGCTAGTCCACTGACCTAACAGGTAAAATTTAATGATGCTCATGACATAGATTAGTTTGTACTTTTTCAAAAATATTTTGGTGAGGTTACAGTAAATGAGATAAAATCGGTCACTTAGGAGAGTTATCCAAATGAGATTTTTGCAGAATTTATGTTTGTTTTGTTCCTGAATCTGCATGTAATTGACAACATCTCTGGTCTGCATCTGTGTGGAGACTCACCACATTGAGGTAAGCATTACTGCCAGTGTCAGTTGGGTATTTGTACAGAGGGCTGTTCTCTCCGGTGTAGCCTTCCCAGGAGCCATGTAAGTCATAGGTCATGACATGGATGAAGTCCAGGTACCTGAGGTAGAATAAAGGGTTGTATAGCATTTCCCATGGCTATTTCCCACACTTACATGGGCTTTCCTGGTAGCTCAACAGTAAAGAATCAGTGATTAAGAATCCACCTGCCAATGCAGGAGACACAGGTTCTGAACCTGGGTAGGAAAGATCCCCTAGAGATGGAAATGGAAACTCACTCCAGTATTCCTGCCTGGAATTCTCATGGACCTAGGAGCCTGGTGGGCTACAGTCCACAGGATCCCAAGAGAGTTGGACATGACTTAGTGACTAAATAACAACAGTAGTTATGTCCCACACTTAAAAGAGCAAAAGATACCACTTCCAAAACACCCTAAACAAAGTCCCTGGGTAGCAAGACAAAGCACAAGTCTACCTTGCAAGAGTGATGCCTACAGGAGGTTTGAGGATAAGGTGAGTTACTCACTGGGATAGCTGGGGAATCTCATAGCCAGCCTGGATATTGGAGATGCCAGCAGCTACTGCAGCGGTGACCAGCAGCCTGGGCTTGTTGGTTTGCTCGGCTTCCTGTTCAAAAGCTTCACGTGTTTCCTATAGAATAATCAAGTATAGTAAAGCATCTATGAAATTGATTTCAACTCCTTAACTATTAATAAATTTATATTTATATAATGCTTTACTTTTTCAAAATGCTTTCACATATTTTATCTTACTTTTGTTTCTCAGTCAGTCAGTTCAGTTCAGTCACTCAGTCATATCCGACTCTTTGCGACCCCATGAATCGCAGCACGCCAGGCCTCCCTGTCCATCACCAACTCCTGGAGTTCACTCAGACTCACGTCCATCGAGTCCATGATGCCATCCAGCCATCTCATCCTCTGTCAGGCCCTTCTCCTCTTGCCCCCAATCCCTCCCAGCATCAGAGTCTTTTCCAATGAGTCAACTCTTCGCATGAGGTGGCCAAAGTACTGGAGTTTCAGCTTTAGCATCATTCCTTCCAAAGAAATCCCAGGGCTGATCTCCTTCAGAATGGACTAGTTGGATCTCCTTGCAGTCCAAGGGACTCTCAAGAGTCTTCTCCAACACCACAGTTCAAAAGCATCAATTCTTCAGTGCTCAGCCTTCTTCACAGTCCAACTCTCACATCCATACATGACTATGGAAAAACCATAGCCTTGACTAGATGGACCTTAGTCGGCAAAGTAATGTCTGCTTTTGAATATGCTATCTATGTTGGTCATAACTTTTCTTCCAAGGAGTAAGCGTCTTTTAATTTCATGGCTGCAGTCACCATCTGCAGTGATTTTGGAGCCCCCCCCCCAAAAAAAAGTCTGACACTGTTTCTACTGTTTCTCCATCTATTTCCCATGAAGTGATGGGACTGGATGCCACGATCTTCGTTTTCTGAATGTTGAGCCTTAAGCCAACTTTTTTGCTCTCCTCTTTCACTTTCATCAAGAGGCTTTTTAGTCTTCTTCACTTTCTGCCATAAGGGTGGTGTCATCTGCATATCTGAGGTGATTGATATTTCTCCCGGCAATCTTGATTCCAGCTTGTGTTTCTTCCAGTCCAGCGTTTTGTTTCTCAATACTCCTATAAGGATTGATGGTATTAATTGTATAGCTAATATGTGTATAAGTTAGATAATTTCACCAAAGTCTCACAGCAAGTTAGTAGCCAGGTCATGACCAAAATCCAGGTCCCAGATGATGAGTCAAAGCTCTACTCTTATCACCGCACTATGAAGTTATAGTTGCTGTAATAATTTATATCCAGGTTTTAGCAGTGCATAAATTTGCTTCCCTTTGTCCAGTAAATGAGCTACTTTCTTGGACTGATATCCCAACAAGTGAAATGTTCAATTGGTCGATGAGAAAGCTGTTAACAGCCAGGTGATAGGTTCCCATTCAATGCTAGAGGTTAATCCACCTTTATTTTGTGTGACCCTAATCTCATCTTGAGTACTGAATTCAGTTTTCATAACTGCACTATTAGGGTGTACCAGAGTGTGCGCCAGTGAAGAATGTGTATAAAAATTGTCATATGTATACTTGTTAAATGAATTAGGTTATTTAACTAGAAGAAGAAAAATTATTAAGAAGATATTATAGCTGTCTTCAAATATTGGAGCAACCAATATATTGCCAAGGGGAGAAGCTTTATTCTTTGTTAGTTCAGTGAACAGACTAGAACCAATGATTGGAAGTTATTAATTGTGACTGGAAGTATGTCTTCAGTAAGAATATCGATGTTCTTTTTGATCACTAGAGCTGCTCAACAAGTAAGTGGATTGATTTTTCAACCAATGAATTACTTAATATTGAAATTATTGGATACTGGCAGACAATATGGTATAACAAATGGTATAGGAAAAATCTCTATCTTGGGGAAGTATAAATCTATGGAAGCCTTCCTCAGTGATCAATGCAAAGAAATAGAGGAAAACAATAGAATGGGAAAGACTAGAGATCTCTTAAGAAGAGTGAAAAAGTTGGCTTAAAGCTGAACATTCAGAAAACTAAGATCATGGCAACTGGTCCCATCACTTCATGGGAAATAGATGGGGAAACAGTGTCAGACTTTGTTTTTGGGGGCTCCAAAATCACTGCAGATGGTGACTGCAGCCATGAAATTAAAAGACGCTTACTCCTTGGAAGGAGAGTTATGACCAACCTAGACAGCATATTAAAAAGCAGAGACATTTCTTTGTCAACAAAGGTCTGTCTAGTCAAGGCTATGGTTTTTCCAGTGGTCATGTATGGATGTGAGAGTTAAACTATAAAGAAAGCTGAGCGCCGAAGAATTGATGCTTTTGAACTGTGGTGTTGGAGAAGACTCTTGAGAGTCCCTTCGACTGCAAGAAGATCCAACCAGTCCATCCTAAAGGAGATCAGTCCTGAGTGTTCATTGGAAGGACTGATGCTGAAGCTGAAACTCCAATACTTTGGTCACCTGATGTGAAGAACTGACTCACTGGAAAAGACCCTGATGCTGGGAGGGATTCGGGGCAGGAGGAGAAGGGGACGACAGGGGATGAGATGGTTGGATGGCATCACCGACTCAGTGGACATAGGTTTGGGTAGACTGGCGGTTGGTGATGGACAGGAAGGCCTGGTGTGCTGTGGTTCATGGGGTTGCAAAGAGTCAGACACAATTGAGCGACTGAACTGAACTGAAATCTAAAAGCCATCCTTGCTTTTCTTACTCCATTCATTTTTCCTCGGTGATCTCTTAATTATTTAACTTTGTTGATGATGTCAATACAATATATCAAATCAAGTTCTTGTCCTGAACACCAGTTTCTCATTCATCCAATATCTATTCATCCAGTGTCTATTGGACATTCTTATGACAATGGCATCCCACTCCTTTACTCTTGCCTGGAAAATCCAATGGATGGAGGAGCCTGGTGGGCTGCAGTCCATGGGGTCGTGAAGAGTCAGACACAACTGAACGACTTCACTTTGACTTTTCACTTTCATGCATTGGAGAAGGAAATGGCAACCCACTCCAGTATTCTTGCCTAAAGAATCCCAGGGATGGGGGAGACTGGTGGGCTGCCATCTATGGGGTCGCACAGAGTCGGACACGACTGAAGTGACTTAGCAGTAGCAGCAGCACGACTCCCTACAAATTCCTCTCACTCATCATGTTCAAAGACAAATTAATGAGTTTTTCTTCTTGCTTCAAATCTACCTTCTTCCTGTATTTACCATCTTAGTTAAGAGGACCACAGTCAAATCACTTCTCAAGGACAGAAAACTGGAAGTTCTCTCTTTTCCCACTTCCAATTGGGCTCCAAATCCTATTGATTCTACCCTCCTAATATCTCTTATATACTTCTTCTTTCTGTCCTCACTGTTAGGATCTTTGTTCAGATCCTCAGCATTTCTGGCTTGAGTTATTGTAGTGGCCTCCTAACTCTCTCTCTGCCTCCCTACCTCCTCCTAGCTCATCCTCCATAGTTAAAGCCAGAGTAATCCTTCTAAAACATGAGTTTTGCCATATGTCTAGATTGCTTAAGAATCCTTAAAAAAATTAGTACTCATTAATACCCATGTAGTACCCAGACTATGGTAGTTATGACACCTATTAGTTGTTTGGTGTTAGGTTACTTAAACTCTTTATATTTTAGCTTTCTCATTTGTAAAATAAAGGTTATGATACTTATAGTATCTTTATCATAGGGTACATATGAAGATGAAATGGGTTAGGACTTTAAAAACAGCTTATAAAATTGTGCCTGGCACATAAAACATGTAATGTTGTTGTTATCAAATGCTGTTGAATGTAAGCATGATATCCAAGAATCTTTGTGATGCAAAGATCCAATAAGTTGAAACTCCAGTTTACTTCATTCTGGAACCACCAGATTCTCCTTGCAAAGAATTCTTCTTTGAATTTTCTTGGGCTCAACGCTGCCACCTTCCTCCTCACCTGCACCAAGACAGTGAAGAGATGCTTGTCCTGCGAAGGGCTTCCATTAGAGCCAGGGTACTCCCAATCAAAATCTAGCCCATCAAATCCATACTGGCGCAGGAATTTGATGACTGAAGAAATGAAAGTCTTGCGGTTCTCCGGAGTGGCAACCATAGCAGTGAAACTGAGGGAGATTCAAATAAGGCAAAGTGAGGCCTTGGTGGCCACAGTGTCTTGTTGTAAAGTCAAACTCCTATATTTTTGCCTCAAAGCTTTTCACTAGGACCCAAAGTCCAGATAAAAGTATATTGCTGGTTTTCTTCTGTACTTCTTTATATAACTACTCTGCCAGCCATGGTACCTCAACATTCTCTTTACTTTGTTATCTACCCAACTCTGATTTTTCTCCCATATTGGACCTGTTGCTTTGAACACCTGTTTACCTTTGCTCACTGTGTTGTCTCTCTAAATAGTCTCTGAAGTTCATATGCCCTTAAAAGAGTCTCCTTATTTATTTTCATGACTTTCTCTTCCTTTCTTCCAGAAGATAAATGGAGAAAAGTGCTATAACGATCTTCTCAGGGATTGTACTTTTGAAATACTTTAAGAAGAGATTGTTTTGAAGTCTCAGTCACTGAATCTCTGTGAATGGAGTCCTGGAATTTCCATCTAATTGTAAACATATACAATAAATTTTGTTCTATTTAGTATTGAGATTCTGGTATAGTAATTTATTTAAGTAGCATATTTGTTTAATGTACATCCTTAATACCCCATCTTAGGTTATGAAATCTGGATAAGGAAATGGCAACCCACTCCAATATTCTTGCCTAGAGAATCCCGTGGACAGAGGAGCCTGGTGGGCTGCTGTCCATAGGGTTGCACAGAGTTGGACACGACTGAAGCAACTTAGCCTGCATGCATGGATTGGAGAAGGAAATGGCAACCCACTCCAGTATTCTTGCCTAGAGAATCCCAGGGACAGAGGAGCCTGGTGGGCTGCTGTCTATGGGATCACACAGAATCGGACACGACTGAAGCGACTTAGCAGCAGCAGCAGGTTATGAAATCTGAAGGGACATGGATCACACTGGGCTAACCTGTTATCCATAGCAAATTAAATGAACATCTAACTCTCTCATAGAGGACTTACGGGGCAGTTCCAAAGTTCCAGCCTCCAATGGCCAGGAGAATTTTCAGCTGGCTGTTCCTGCAAAACAAAGTAGAGAAAAGAAGAATTTCAAAATCCATGAATCCCTCAATTTAAAATAATGATGCTTTGTATCAGGCCTGATTATAAACTTTAATGTTGTCTTGATAAGATATTCTGTAGAACAATTTCCCATCATTACAGAACACTTTCTTTATAAAAGTTATTTGTGTTATCATTATGAATGCACAGAGTTCTTTAGCAAAATCTAAATTAGAGGACTGCTTTTTTCCCCTTGAGAATAAAAGAACAGTTTATCCATGAGTTAAAAGAAACATGGGCTTCCCAGGTGGCGCTAGTGGTAAAGTATCTTCCTGCCAACGCAGGAGACATAAGAGAAGCAGGTCTGATCCCTGGGTAGAGAAGATCTCCTGGAAAAGGGAATGGCAACCCACTCCTGTATTCTTGCCTGGAGCATCCAATGGACAGAGGAGCCTGGCAGGCTACAGTCCAGATGGTCGCAAAGAGCCGAGCATGACTGAAGCAACTTAGCATATAAAGAGATATATAAGCATACTATAGTTTAAAATATTATAGTAAAAAACTGAGAAAAAAAATAGGTTGATACTTATGAAACTACAGAGCTTCCCTGGTGGCTCAGAAGGTAAAGAATCTGCCTGCAGTGTGGGGGACCCGGGTTCGATCTCTGAGTTGGAAAGATCCACTAGAGGAGGAAATGGCAACATACTCCAGTATTTTTGCAAGGAGAATCCCATGGACAGAAGAGACTGGAAGTCTACAGTCCGGGGGAGCGGAGGGGGCAGTGTCACAAAGAGTCAGACACGACTGAGTGACTAACACTATTAGGGCAACACCTTCACGTGGGATGGAGGGCACTTGATGGATGAGCAGGATCTCCTGGATCTTGTCCTGGGAGTTCTTTTCTGCAGCTATCCCTGCTTCAAACTCTCAAAGTTCCTCTTCCTTCTCTGTTTCTCGGGCCTAATGTTGGAAGCCCATTTTCATCTGAAGTTGCTTCCAGTACTCCTGGGCTAAACTGCAGCAAGTAAGTGTCTTGTAAAACTCTCCCTCACTTCACGGTTAAGCTCTTTAAGACCTTCATTTATGAGTTCCTGTTCCACAGGACTAGGTTTTTTAAAAATAGGATTGTACTGGGAATTCTTACATTCTATCCTATCAGCTGAAATGATAAATGTTGCTTGGACATAATTACTTTCTCAGACTCTGTGATAATGAATCTGAATCAATTGACTTAGAATCATGAACATTTTCTGGACTAGTGGTTCTCAAGCATCATATTAGATAAGAATAGAGAACAAGGGCCAGAGTTGAAGGATAACATTGAAATTTCAGCTGTTTAGCCCCTTTCTCAAAGACTGTTATTCAGTTGGATAAGGGACTGAGATTTTTATCAACTGCCTTGTATGTGATTTTGATGCAAGATCGATAATAAATCACAGTTTAAGAAATACCACTATGAAAGGTCTTGGGCTTCCCAGGCAGTGCTAGTGGTAAAAAATTCTGCCTGCCTATGCAGGAGATGTAAGAAATGTGGGTTCAGTCCCTGGGTGGGAAAGATCCCCTGGAGGAGAGCATGGCAACCCACTCCAGTATTCTTGCCTGGAGAATCCCATGGACAGAGGAGCCTGGTGGGCTATAGTCCATATGGTCACAAAGAGTGGGACATGACTGAATTGACTTAGCATGCACACACACATCATAACTCAAATTCTAGTAGCTACATTCTAGATACTGCCACTGCTGATGTTTGCAATAGCCCATAGCCTTACTTCTCCTAGATGTAACTAACCAAGCAAATTAGAAATTTAAAGATACCAAGATTTTCTTGCTTGTTTTGTTTCATTTTCCCACAAAGTTCAGTTCAGTTCAGTGCAGTCGCTCAGTCGTGTCCGACTCTTTGCGACCCCATGAATCGCAGCACGCCAGGCCTCCCTGTCCATCACCATCTCCCGGAGTTCACTCAGACTCACATCCATCGAGTCCGTGATGCCATCCAGCCATCTCATCCTCAGTCGTCCCCTTCTCCTCCTGCCCCCAATCCTTCCCAGGATCAGAGTCTTTTCCAATGAATTAACTCTTCGCATGAGGTGGCCAAAGTACTGGGGTTTCAGCTTTAGCATCATTCCTTCCAAAGAAATCCCAGGGCTGATCTCCTTCAGAATGGACTGGTTGGATCTCCTTGCAGTCCAAGGGACTCTCAAGAGTCTACTCCAACACCACAGTTCAAAAGCATCAATTCTTCGGCGCTCAGCCTTCTTCACAGTCCAACTCTCACATCCATACATGACCACAGGAAAAACCATAGCCTTGACTAGACGGACCTTAGTAGGCAAAGTAATGTCTCTGCTTTTGAAAATGCTATCTAGGTTGGACATAACTTTTCTTCCAAGGAGTAAGTGTCTTTTAATTTCATGGCTGCAGTCACCATCAACTCTATTAAAATACAGTAAACTCTTCTGATTTCCTGACCTCTGCTATGTCTAATCTTCAGTGTCCTCTGCCTCCTGCTCTCTGATTCAAGTAATTAAGATGGTTTGCAGTTTCCTAGGTCATAAAAAAGACTTTGAGAAGATGGCAGAGGATTAGGACAGGGAGACCATTTTCTCCCCCACAAATTCATCAAAAGATCATTTGAGCACTGAGTAAATACCATAAAACAACTTCTGATGCTGGCAGAGGACACCAGGCACCCAGAAAGGCAGCCCATTGTCTTCAAAAGGAGGTAAGACAAAATATAAAAAATAAAAAGAGAGACAAAAGAGTTAGGGATGGAGAGCTGTCCCGGGAAGGGAGTCTTAAAAGAGGAGAAGTTTCCAAACACCAGGAAACCCTCTCACCTGCAGGTCTGTGGGGAGTTTTGGAATCTCAGAGGGCAACATAACTGGGAGGAAAAAACAAATAAATGAAACCCACAGGTTACACGCCTAACTACAACTCCCAGCAGAGAAGTAGCCCAGATGCTAGCATCCACCACCAGCAAGCGGGGGCTGAACAGGGAGGTGCAGGCTGCACTGTTTAGGGTAAAGACCAGGCTTGAATGCACTGAGGGCAATCTGAGGGAGCTGACGTGAGATAGCAACCCAAACTGTGGGATAGCCAGAAAGAGGAAAAAAAAAAAAAGGAGGAAAGAGAACTTTCCAGCAAAAGGCTCTAACCTAAAGCTCTGCAGGCCCACTCACAGAACAAAGGACTGAATGTATACCAGAGGAGAGCCAGCCGGCGGTGGACCGGCCCATCCCCCGCTGGAGGGAGGGAGGCAGGTGGGTGACAGCCAGAGCTGGAAAGGGGCAATCCCCACCCCAGAGATGGCATCCTCTACCAAACTGAGAGCAGGCTTCCAGTTGTTAATCAAGTCTTCCTGGGATCTGGAATGGTTGACACCCACCAGGAGGGTAACAGCCAGAGATCAGCTCCCCAGAGGAGACATGTGACACACCTGAGACAGTGCTCCCACTGCGCACCCAGGAAACCGAGCGACTGGGACAGAGGAGGTGATAAGACGCCCGGCCCCACCTGGGGAGACTGAGCTCGCCAAGCACCTGGTCGCCTGAGCTGCTCGGACCTGGGAAGGGCACAAAATGCAGGCCCAACCAAGTCTGTATCTTTGTGGTGTACCTGAGAACCTGAACCTGAGTGGCTTAGACCTGGGAAGTGCATAGAATCCAGGGCCTGCCTTTGACAGTTCCCTTGCAGAGCAACATGGAGGCTGAGCAGTGTAGACCGGGAAAGCACACACATGGTGGGCAGGGGAAAACCCAGTGTGGCCCAGACACTGTGAACATTCCCCACACATGCCAGTGATATTTGTCTGTGGTGCTCCTCCCTCCCTGCAGCACAATTGAAAAAGTGAACCTAATAAATGACCACCTTCGCCACCTTGTGTCAGGGTGGAAGTTAGATACTGAAGAGACTTGCAGAGGAAGCCAAAATAAACAAAGAAGAAGGAACCACTTTGAAAGTGACAGGTGCAACAGATTAAAACCCTGTAGTTAGCACTGGCTACATTGGAAGGGACCTATAGACATTGAGAAGAAGTATAAGCTGGAACAAGGAACTATCTGAAACTGAACTGACCCCATACTGCCCTCAACAGCTCCAGAGAAATTCCTAGATATATTTTACTATTATCATATTTTAATTTAAATTAAAAAAATTTTTAAGTTCTTTATCACTCCTTTAATTCTTGTTTTTAAAACTTACTATTGCAAAAAAAAACCTATTTTAAAAGCAAATTTCATATTTTTTAAATAACTTTTGTGATTTTTTCTTTTATATTGTATTTTTGAGAGTCTAACCTCTACTCTAGATTTTTAATCTTTGCTTTTTGGTATTTGTTATCAATTCTGTACCTTTAAGATTCCAGTTTTCAGTACCCATTTTTACTTAGGAGTGTGATTACTGGCTTGATTGCTCTCTCCCCGTTTGACTCTCCTTTTTCTCCCCCAGGTCACCTCTATCTCCTCCATCCCCCTTCTAATCTCTACTTAACTCTGTGAATCTCTTCGGGTGATCCAGGCTGTGGAGAACACTTAGGGAACTGATCACAGGCTAGATTGGTCTCTCTCCTTTTGACTCACTCTCCTCTCCTCCTGGTCACCTCTATCTCCTTCCTCCGTCTTCTCTTCTCTATGGAACTCTGTGAAACTCTCTGAGTGTTCCAGATTGTGGAGAGCAAATAGGGAATTGATTACTGGCTAGATTTCTCTCTCCCCTTTTGATTCCCCCTCTTCTCCTTCTGGTCACCTTCTCCCTCTTCTCTTCTCCATGTAACTCTGTGAACCTGGTGGAGTGTCCCTCACTGTGGAGAATCTTTTAACCAAAAACCTGGATGTTTTATCATCAGTGCTGTATGGATGGAGAAGTCTTGAGACTACTGTAAGAATAAGCTAGAGGCAGGAGACTTAAATCCAAAACTTGAGAACACCAGAAAACTCCTGACTCCAGGGAACATTATTCAATAAGAGCTCATCCAAAAGCCTCCATACCTACACTGAAACCAAGCACCAACCAAGAGCCAACAAGTTCCAGAGCAAGACATTTAAAGCTAATTCTCCAACAACGCAGGAAGATAAACCTGAGCACAAAAATACAGGTGGCCAAAAGTCACACCAAACCCATAGACACCTCAAAACTAACTACTGGACACTTCATCGCACTCCAGAGAGAAGAGATCCAGCTCCACCCACCAGAACACCAACGCAAGCTTCCCTAACCAGGAAATTTTGACAAGCCACTTGTCCAACCCCACCCACAGGGAGGACCCTCCACAATAAAGAGGAATCACAAACTCCCAGCATACAGAAATGCTACCTCAAACACAGCAACCTAAACAAGATGAAAAAGCAGAGAAATAATCAGCAGGTAAAGGAACATGATAAAAGCCCACCAAACCAAACAGAAGAAGAGGATACAGGAAGTCTACCTGAAAAAGAATTCAGAATAGTGATAGTAAAAATGACCCAAAATCTTGAAAACAAAATGGAGTTACACATAAACAGTCTGGAGACAAGGATTGAGAAGATGCAAGAATAGTTTAACAAGGACCTAGATGAAATAAAAAAGAGTCAGTCTTAATGAATAGTGCAATAACTGAAATCAAAAGCACTCTGGAGGGAACCAACAGTAGAATTACTGAGGCAGAAGATGGGATAAGTGAGGTGGAAGATAGAATGGTGGAAATAAATGAGGCAGAGAAGAAAAAAGGAAAAAGAGTTAAAAGAAATGAGGACAACCTCAGAGACCTGTGGGACAATGTTAAAAGCCCCAACATTTGAATCACAGGAGTACCATAAGAAGACAAAAAGAAAGGCCTTGAGAAAATACTTGAGGAGATAATAGTTGAAAACTTCCCTAAGATGGGGAAAGAAATAGCCACCCAAGTCCAAGAAACTCAGAGTTTGACAAAGAGGATAAATCCAAATTGCAACACCCTAAGACACATATTAATCAAATTAGCAAAGATCAAACACAAAGAACAAATATTAGAAGCAGCAAGGGAAAAACAACAAATAACACACAAGGGGATTCCCACAAGGATAACAGCTGATCTTTCCATGGAAACTCTTCAGGCCAGAAGGGAATGGCAGGACATACTTAAAGTGATGAAAGAGAAAAACCTACAACCCAGATTACTGTACCCAGCAAGGATCTCATTCAAATATGAAGGAGAAATCAAAAGGTTTACAGACAAGAAAAATTTCAGAGAATTCAGCACCACCAAACCAGCTCTTCAACAAATGCTAAAGGATCTTCTCTAGACAGGAAACACAGAAAGGGGGTATAAACTCGAACCCCAAACAATGAAGTAAATGGCAACGGGATCATATTTATCAATAATTACCTAAAATGTAAAAGGGTTGAATGCCCCAACCAAAAGACAAAGACTGGCTGAATGGATACAAAAGCAAGACCACTATATATGCTGTCTGGGGCTTCCCTGGTGGCTCAGATGGTAAAGTGTCTGTCTGCAATGCTGGAGACCCAGGTTCGATACCTGGGTCGAGAAGATCCCCTGGAGAAGGAAATGGCAACCCACTACAGTACTCTTGCCTGGAGAATCCCATGGACAGAGGAGCCTGGTAGGCTACTGCCAGGAGCCAGTGTGAGGAATCCCACCCATGACAAGGTCATGCGGCAGAGATCTGATGGGCAAGGCGAGTCAGATCTCAGGGTTTCCCCTTGGTATGAGCAGGTACCCCAAAAAACAAAATCTGCCAGCCTTTGTACTCTGCTTTTCCACTCTTCTGACACACTCTGGAAAAAGTCAACTCAGGGCTTTAGTCTTCTGCATTTGAAAGGGATGTTTCAGTTAACCCCCCTCTGATAACTCTCTAGCTTGCCTAACAGGTTTCTCTGGACTTTTACATCTTGTGAATTGCTTACACCCCCCCCCAACTGCGAGAGGCACAAAGCTTAAAAGCATCTTAAAGATACAGAGCCTTTTCTAAAGAGCTAAAAATAATATTGGAGATGGGTTTTCACTGTTGACTCAATGATTGCTGCCAGGCCTCCATATTCTTTATCTTTTAGGCACCTGGGAGGATATTCTTAAGAGGCAGGTTAGGTGGTCTGGTATTCCCATCTCTTTCAGAATTTTCCACACTAAGGTCCATCTAGTCAAGGCTATGGTTTTTCCAGTGGTCATGTATGGATGTGAGAGTTGGACTGTGAAGAAGGCTGAGCGCCAAAGAATTGATGCTTTTGAACTGTGGTGTTGGAGTAGACTCTTGAGAGTTCCTTGGACTGCAAGGAGATCCAACCAGTCCATTCTGAAGGAGATCAGCCCTGGGATTTCTTTGGAAGGAATGATGCTAAAGCTGAAACTCCAATACTTTGGCCACCTCATGCGAAGAGTTGACTCATTGGAAAAGACTGATGCTGGGAGGGATTGGGGGCAGGAGGAGAAGGGGACGACCGAGGATGAGATGGCTGGATGGCATCACTGACTCGATGGATGTGAGTCTGAGTGAATTCCGGAAGTTGGTGATGAACAGGGAGGCCTGGCGTGCTGTGATTCCTGGGATCGCAAACGGTCAGACATGACTGAGTGACTGAACTGAACTGAACTGAACTGGGAGGATGTTAATCAATGTAATTGGGATATGGAAAAAGGTATATAGTAGTTTTGATGCTAGCAACACTAGACTTTTGAGTTAATTACTTTTCTTTTGTTATAAATCATTGTACGCCTTTTACTTGTTATAAATTGCTGTATCTTTGCTATGTAAGAATGTAACTTTATTTAGTGCTTTCTGAGAGTGGCACCAGACTTTGGGAAGATCAACACAAATAAGTCTTCTGGTTGACAAACCCTTATCAGAAAAAAGGCTGTAAAATGTTAATTGGTCCTTTTGGCTGGAAGATGATGTAAATTACCTAAGACTTGTGTATACAACTAGGTATGCAGAGAGAAAAGCCTGGTTTTGATAAGAGTCTGGGCTGCTAACGCTGCATAATTTTGTATTGCCCATTGATCTCTATGTACAATAAAAAAGGTATAAAAGGCCTTTCTAGACAATAGAGGCCGGGCCAGACATTGGTAGGACTGGTTTCCCCCGTGTCTCCTCTTCACTCTAATTTCAGGCTGAATTCCCATCTGGGGCATGGAGGCTTGCCATGTCTACTTACTTACCCTGGCTTCTAAGATCCCTAGAGAGAGAGCCCAAGGTGGGGCACTCTCTGATATTCAAACAGATGCCGATGGCCTAATGTAGATGGTGCAAGTTCCTTGTCTGGAATTTTATTGGCTTTCCACGTAAATCAAGTTATTCAGCCTCTTTTCTCCACTTAATTTTCCTACTGCACTATTTCTTCCTAATCTAATCTTATATTAATAAATAAATGCGTTTTCCTCACCTACGCCGTCTCCCCTTCAAATTTCCCTGGATCCACCAGGCCTGGACCCTGGCAGGCTACAGTCCATGCTGTCACAAAGAGTCGGACATGACTGAGGAACTCAACTTTACTTATATATGCTGTCTACAAGAGACCCACCTCAAACCTGGGGATACATATAGACTGAAAGTGAAGGGCTGGAAAAAGATATTTCATGCAAATGGAAACCAAAAGAAAGCAGGAGTAGCAATACCCATACCAGATAAAATAGACTTTGAAATAAAGGCCATGGAAAGAGACAAAGAAGGACACACATAATGATCAAAGAATCAAGCCAAGAAGAAGATATAGCAATTATAAATATATATGCACCCAACATAGGAGCACTACAATATGTAAGGCAAATGCTAGTAAGTGTGAAAGGGGAAATTAACAGTAACACAATAATAGTGGGAGACTTTAATCCCTCACTCACATCTCTGGATAAATCAACTAAACAGAAAATTAGCAAGGAAACACAAACTTTAAATGATACAATGGACCAGTTAGACCTAATTGATATCTATAGAACATTTCACCCTAAAACAATGAATTTCACCTTTTTCTCAAGTGCACACGGAACCTCCAGGATAGATCACATCCTGGGCCATAAATCTAGCCTTGGTAAATTAAAAAAAAAAAGAAATCACCTCAAGCATCTTTTCCGATCACAATGCAGTAAGACTAGATGTCAACTACAGGAAACAAGCTGTTAAAAATACAAACACATGGAAGCTAAACAACACACTTTTGAATAACCAACAAATCACAGAAGAAATTAAAAAAAAGAAATCAAAATATGAATAGAAAAGAATGAAAACGAAGACACAACAACCCAAAACAGATGGGATTCAGTAAAAGCAACGCTAAGGGGAAGTTTCATAGCAGTACAAATGTACCTCAAGAAACAGGAGAGAAATCAAATAAATAGCCTAACTCTACACTAAAGCAACAAGAAAAAGAAGAAATGAAGCACCCCAGGGTTAGTAGAAGGAAAGAAATCATAAAAATAAGGGCAGAAATAAATGCAAAAGAAGCAAAGGAGATCATAGCCAAAATCACCAAAGCTAAAAGCTGGTTCTTTGAGAAGATAAATAAAATAGACAAACCATTAGCCAGACTCAACAGAAAACAAAGCAAAAGAATCAAACCAACAAAATTAGAAATGAAAATGGAGAAATCACAACAGACAACACAGAAATACGAAGGATCATAAGAGACTACTATCAGCAACTATATGCCAATAAAATGGACAACTTGGAAGAAATGGACAAATTCTTAGAAAAGTATAACTTTCCAAAACGGAACTAGGAAGAAATAGAAAATCTTGACAGGCTCATCACAAGCACAGAAATCAAAACTGTAACCAGAAATCTTCCAGCAAACAAAAGCCCAGGACCAGACGGCTTCACAGCTGAATTCTACCAAAAATTTAGAGAAGAGCTAAATTTCCAGAGGTCATGTATGGATGTGAGAGTTGGACTGTGAAGAAGGCTGAGTGCCGAAGAATTGATGCTTTTGAACTGTGGTGTTGGAGAAGACTCTTGAGAGTCCCTTGGACTGCAAGGAGATCCAAGCAGTCCATTCTGAAGGAGATCAACCCTGGGATTTCTTTGGAAGGAATGATGCTAAAGCTGGAACTCCAGTACTCTGGCCACCTCATGGGAAGTGTTGACTCATTGGAAAAGACTCTGATGCTGGGAGGGATTGGGGGCAGGAGGAGAAGGGGACGACCGAGGATGAGATGGCTGGATGGCATCACTGACTTGATGGACGTGAGTCTGAGTGAACTCCAGGAGTTGGTGATGGACAGGGAGGCCTGGTGTGCTGCGATTCATGGGGTCACAAAGAGTTGGACACGACTGAGTGACTGAACTGAACTGAACACCTATCCTACTCAAACTCTTCCAGAAAATTGCAGAGAAAGGTAAACTTCTAAACTCATTCTATGAGGCCACCTTCATCCTAATATCAAAACTAGACAAGTTCAGTTCAGTCGCTCAGTCGTGTCCGACTCTTTGCGACCCCATGAATCGCAGCACGCCAGGCCTCCCTGTTCATCACCATCTCTCGGAGTTCACCCAGACTCACAAATTCTTGGGGTTGCAAAGAGTCGGACACGACTGAGAGACTGAACTGAACTGAACTGAACACAGCAGTGAGAAGATTTTAGATACAGAATTGGGATGACCTGATTTATACTTCAAGTACAGAACTATGGGGTTGTACATGAAATGATTTGTAAGTAGGAAAAAAAAAAAGCTACATATCTCATCCAATAGTCC
The DNA here is from genome assembly GCA_006410635.1 of Cephalophus harveyi. Classification (NCBI taxonomy): domain Eukaryota; kingdom Metazoa; phylum Chordata; class Mammalia; order Artiodactyla; family Bovidae; genus Cephalophus; species Cephalophus harveyi. The sequence goes on from SJYT01047396.1 coordinate 533,946, forward strand.
AGGGAAAATAATTTGATGACATGGATAAAATGTTGCCATCGGCTGTAAAATAGCACTAAGATATATTCTCCTGGAGACAGAATTGGCAAGACTGGGTAGATGGAATTTGTGGAGTGAGAAAATGAGTTCAAGTTTTGAGCTTCAGCGAGTGGGTAGATGCTACTACTTTTGCCTAAGGGCACCTTTGGAAGTGGGAAGAGTAGGCAAAAGACTCAAAGTAACAATTGACCATGAAATTGATGCATCTGCAATGTGTTCTATGAGAAATCTGATGAATCCTGCAGTGATATGGCAATGGCACCCCACTCCAGTACTCTTGCCTGGAAAATCCCATGGGCGGAGAAGCCTGATAGGCTGCAGTCCATGGGGTTGCTAAGAGCTGGACATGACTGAGTGACTTGACTTTTACTTTTTACTTCCATGCATTGGAGAAGGAAATGGCAACCCACTTCAGTGTTCTTGCCTGGAGAATCCCAGGGATGGGGAAGTCTGGTGGGCTGCCATCTATGGTGTCATACAGAGTCAGACATGACTGAAGTGACTTAGCAGCAGCAGCAGCAGCAGTGATATGGGGTCAGCCATCCATTAGCCATTATTATGGTGGAGCTTGGAAAAGGAAGTGGCAACCCACTCCAGTATTCTTGCCTGGAAATATCTTAGACAGAGGAGCCTGGCAGGCTATAGTCCCTGGCGTCAGATACAATTTAGTGACTAAACAACAGCTGTGGAGCTAGCTCTATGGATAGTACAAATTGTATATTAGAGAGTATGTTCCATGACTATAAGCTCTGTGAAAACAATCTCATTTCCCTTTTACTTGGCGTCATGTCTTGAAAGGATGGCAATAAGGAATTATATCTCCAACACAAAAAGCTAAAGAAGTAAAATTTTAAGAAAAGTCAAATAAATATAGGTATAAAGATAAATTCATATATCAATGAGTTAAAAGTACATGTAATTAATACCACTCTTTCGATTATGATCTGTTTCTTGCTAATCTCAGTATTCTTTGTTTCTAATATCATTTCGTTGTTTTCTTCAACTTGCTATTTGTACCTCCACAGGTCATTTTTCTACTATTTTGACTCTAGGTTGACTTTTTCTCTCTTTCTTGTCTCTCACTGCCTCAGTCACCCTAGAGCTTCCTTTTCTCTCTCAGACCAGTGAACATTTTTCTCAGAGTTAATTTTTTTGGTTTTCTTGACTTGAACATTTCTTTGTGCTTGGGTGCTCAAGCATGGTGAAGCAGTTAAAAGGTGTCCAAGAAAAGTCCAATTATATGTATTACTGTTTCTGCCTCAAAGGAATTAATGTGTATGAAAGTGAAAGTTAAGTTACTCAGCCACATCTGACTCTTTGTGACCCCATGGACTGTAGCCCACCAGGCTCCTCAGTCCATGGGATTCTCCAGGCAAGACTGGAGTGGGTTGCTATTTCCTTCTCCAAGGGATCTTCCCAACCCAGGGAGGTGCCGGGGTCCAGCCCCGGTGGATCCAGGGTAATTCAAAGCGGGGACAGAGTAGGCATCCTAGGAAAGAACTATTTAATTAGAGATATAAAGAGAGATTAGGAAAAAATAGTGTAGTAGGAAAATTTAGTGGAGAAAAAGAGGCTGAATAACTTGGTTTATGTGGAAAACCAATAAAACTCCAAGACAAAGAGTTTGCACCACCTACGTAGGCCACAGGCGTCTTCCCATTCTCCCAAAGGAGAGGAGACACAAAGGCCTCCCCGGTTAGATCTTAGAAGCCCTGGCAAAATTAGTAGGCTTGGCGAGCCTCCATGCTCCAGATGGGAATTCAGCCAGAAAAGAAGAGAACGAGAAAAGACCACACAGGGGAAACCAGTCTTTCCAGGAACTGGTCCGTTTCTTTATTTTCCAGGTCCACTTTTATACTTTTAGTTATACGTAGAGATAAATGTAAGAAACAGAGTCACGCAGGGTCAGCTGCTCCGACCCTTACCTAAAGACAGTGTTCTCAGCATATCTTTGTTCTTACAAGGGTCTTAAACCACACAGGGGAAACCAGTCTTTCCAGGAACTGGTCCGTTTCTTTATTTTCCAGGTCCACTGTTATACTTTTAGTTATACGTAGAGATAAATGTAAGAAACAGAGTCACGCAGGGTCAGCTGCTCCGACCCTTACCTAAAGACAGTGTTCTCAGCATATCTTTGTTCTTACAAGGGTCTTACATTTGTTTTACTATATCTTCTGGTCTGGAGACCGATTAACACTTTATGGCCCCACCTTTCTTTCCATTGATAAAGGTTAATCAATCAGAAAACTTATTTCTCCTTAAGATCTATTTAGTCTTAAGATAGTGATAAAGTTACATTTTTACATAGTAAGGACACAATGATTTATAACAAAGAAAGAGGAGTACAGTGATTTATAACAAAGAGAAAATTCATTAACTCAAAAGTCTAGTATTGCTAACAACAAAACTACTGTATTTCTTTTTCTACATTTCGATTACATCGATTAACATACTCCCAGCTACCTAAGGATATGGAGGCCTGGTGGCAATCATTAACTCAACAAAGAAACCTTCACCAACATGATTTTTATCTTTAGAAAAACCCTATGCTAACTAAGACTTTCAAAATACTCCAAACTCTCTGTGCTGTTTATGGTTGAGAGGTTGTAAACAATCATGTACTTAGTAGCAAGAGTGTGGATAATCCTGTCACACAAGCTAGTCTGCCCGCAGAGAGGTTTTTAGATTGAAACACCCTTGTCATGCCCAGGAGATTTATTAACTGGAGTCCCAAGTTAACTCCTTTCCAGAGAGAGGCGGTGGGGGATAGCCCCGCCGTATAATGTCAGAAGAGTAGGCGAAAAGCACAATGCCGTAAGGCAGGCAGACTCTGGTTTTGGGGCAGATGCACGAGCAGATCCAGCAAGGCTCCCTTAAGGCCCGACTTGCCTTTGCCTGTTGGGCCCCTTAACTTCATGACCTTTGCCACGGGAGGGACTCCTCATGCTGGCTCCTGGCAGGAAGGTGTATGAAATGTTATGAACATGTATATGAAAGAGATAAATCTCTGGGTCTCAGTGCAAGGGATTGTGGAAAAGAGAGACAAAGTCTATTTAACATCCCTGTCCTGATGATGAGGACTGGAAATTTGAGACCTCAGTCAGAACTCTGGAAAACTTTAGTCATTCACCATAGGAGTGTCATGTGTCCTCCTCACTGGAGGGGATTTGGTGGGAGAGTTTGTTTTGGGAGAGAGCTTCTAGATCTTTCAGGGTGGGCTTATCTTTCCCATGTAGTCAACTGGTGGAATGCTGCTGCTGAGTGTCAGTAATACCGTTTTCTGATGACTTCATCGGGGGTCCTTAGCAACTAAAGTATCCTTGATTATCTCTTAAAAGGCCATTGCAGGTATTTCTCAAAACACACACATATGTCTTCTCTAAGTCTTCTTACCCCTTTGTCTTAACCAAAAAGGCTTCAGTTCTGCAGAGCTGTATATATATTATTGTTGTTCTGTCACTGTTATGTCCAACTCTTTTAAACCCCATGGAGCCCGCCAGGCTCCTCTGTCCATAGAACTTTTTAGATAAGAATACTGGAATGGGTTGCCATTTCCTACTCTAGAAGATCTTCCCAATCCAGGGATCAATCATATGTCTCTTGTGTCTACTGCATGGACAGGTAGATTATCACTGCACCACCTGGGAAGGTTTTTATTTTTTTAAACACTATTACTTTAGCAGTGTATTATTTTGGGGTGCTTCCCAGGTGGTGCTAGTGGTAAAGAACCCACCTGCCCATGCAGGAGACATTAAAGATGCAGGTTTGACCCCTGGGTAGGGAAGATCCCCTGGAGGAGGGCGTGGCAACCCACTCCAGTATTCTTGCCTGGAGAACCCCCTGGACAGAGGAGCCTGGTGGGCAACAGTCCATGGGATTGCAGAGTGGGACACAACTGAAGCGGCTTAGCATAGCACATATTATTTTTTTAATGGCTTGAAAGACAAATTCCACATCATTAGCTTCCCGATGGTGATTAGCTTCCTGAATGAAGAAGGAAATGAACATCTTACTTCTAAAAATAAGTTAAAGTTACAGAAAGTCTAGATGGATGTTCAGAATAATGGGCTCCCAAAGATGCCCAAGTTCTAATTCCCAGAATTTGTAAATGTATTACATTACATGACAAAAGGATCTTTGCAGTTGTGATTAACATCAAGGACCTTGAGATGGGGGAGATTTTTCCTGGGTTACCTGGGTAATTACACACCCCTAAAATTGGAAGTGGAAGGTAGAAGATAGGGTCAGAGAGATGAGATGGAAGAGGAGGCACTGGAGATACAAATGCAGGAGAGACTCCCTATTGTTGGCTGGACTTAGAGATGGAGGAACAGGATGAAACAGGAATGCAGTGACTTTTAGAAGTCTGGAATGATTTTCAACTGACTGCCCACAAGATGGTGGGGACATCAGGCCAATAACCAGAAATGCATGAGCTCTACCAAGGATCTGAATGAGCCTAGAAGTGGATTCTCCCCCAGAGCCTTCAGAAAAGGAAGCAGACCTGCCAACACCTTGATCATAACCTGCGAAGACCTGTATGGGGCCTCTGACCTACAGACTGTGAGACTATTAATAGACTTGAATTGCTATAAGCCACTGCATTTATGGTGCTTTTTCATAGCAGGAATAGAAGCCAAATACAGTGGAGAAAAAGGAATGTGTAGAAATAATTATATAACAAACATTTTGATTTTATCCTGAGTGAAATCTTTGTGACATACTTAACAATTTAATGTCAAGTGGCCAGATTTCATTTTTTGAAAAACCTATTTCCACCTCACTATTAGATTCTTTCCCCTGTATATTTCTTCATCAAATTTCAATTTTTGAATGATTGTACAATAAATTAGGAGAATATCTTCATATTAGTATTTTGAAGCTTCTGTACTATAGTACACAAAACATCTCAGAGTATATATAAAGTGTTTATAAGGATTAAGCCAGTTCTGTGTGTGTGTGTGTTTGGGAAGGTGAAGTTCTGAATTGTACTATGTATAAATAAAACGTAAAGCCTCTGAAACCCATTTGAAATTGCATTTGAATTGCGTTTCAACATATCATCTTCGTTTTACTTCTCTGAAAGTCAAAGTAGCTAATATACTCTCTAAACAATGCAATTTTCTTTCTCTATATCGTGCTTTGAGAATTAATCTTATTCTTCGCAAGTGAAATAATTTGGTGAATTGTGTTACACAGAGAGATTGATTTTTTCCCCCATTTGTGGATGTTGATTCATTCTCTCTCAGTCAGTTAAATGGAGTGGAATTATTCATCAAGCTCTATTTTCTTTCTTGCCCAACTCTGGAACTTATGCTTCAGAATATCTATGTTCTATTGTATATAAATGACACGTTGCTATTGTGCTGTAACTAAAGATTATTGTGCTTGTTAATAGTTAGAAACTAACTGGTAAAGTCAATAGATTGAAAGTTGACAGTTTGAGAAAGGACAAATATGTTTGATATCTTGGCATTGCTATTATTTTAAATGAAACATATTAATCTAGTGGCTCAGACAGTAAAGAATCTCCCTGCAGTGCAGAGACATGGGTTTTATCCCTGGATTGGGAGGATCCCCTGAAGGAAATGGCAACCCACTCCTGCATTCTTGCCTGGAGAATCCCATGGAAAGAAGAGCCTGGTGGGCTAATGTCCATGGGGTCACAAGAGTTGGACGTGACTGAGTGACTAACACTTTATTTCTTAATCTAATGTTTTGGTAAGAAGCTCATTTTTTTTTGTCAGCTATAGTTATTTTATAGGCATACATAGTTGTCTTAGGTAAAGTAGATGAGGTAATAGACAAAAATACAGTTATGAACATTTAAACCTTTAAGTTGAACCATTTTTTGAATTCTTCTTTTGAAAGATTTTGACTTTATTTTCAGCATATTTCAAAATGAAATTCTTTGATTTGTAAACATTTTACTTTGCTTTCATTTTATAGTTACAAAATGAAACAAGAATGTTAGCTCTCACCGTTTCTATTTATCATTGTACCAGAGGCCCTGACCAGTCAAATAGGGCAAGAAAATAAGTTAAAGAGATAATAATAAAAATTGGAAGAAAAACAAAGTTCTCATCACAGAGTCATGTCTTGTTTGCCTGTGTGGAAAACTCAAAAGTGAGTCTGGACAAGCTCTTGAAATATTAAGTAAATTAAGTTGTGCTTCTAAATATACCAGACCAACATGCAAAATTAAATTATATTTATATATGCCATCAGCAAACAAAATTTAACAATATCCCACTCAAAATTAATCAATATCAAACAGATTGGCATAAACCTAATGAAAGATGTATAGAACTTCTGTGTTGAAAAATCACAAAACATAAGTAAAAGAAATTAAAGAAGACCTAACTAAATAATAGAAAAATATATTCAAAGATTGGAAAGCTAAATATTTTAAGGTTGCAAATTCTTCAGAAATTATAGATTCAAAATGACTCCAGTCAAAGTCCTAAGGGTTCTTTGGGGAAAGGGGGACAAGTTCAAAAACCCCAGAAAAGCATGTGTCTAGGAGCAGTCATGGAAGTTTTGAAGAAGAAAACTGGAACATTTAACCTATATGTATAGGTCTTATCTGTATTAATATCTATTGGACAGATTTAGCCCAAGGACAAAGTGACCAATGGAAAGTGAGAGAGCATCTAGGAACACACATATCTGTTAGATAATTCATGCAGTGGAGAAAGTGTGGTAATTTCAATAACTGATGATGGATTGACTTTCCAAATGGACTTTGAACCCTACATAAAATACATAAAAATGCATTTCAGATAAACTAAAGATCCCAGTGTGCTACCAGTACTTGGCGTTATCAGAATTCTATATTTTAGACATTCAAATAGGTGTGTAATAGTATTACATTTTTAGTATTAATTACCCTAATGATCAATATTATTTGACATCTTTTCATGTGCATGTTTTTCATTCCCATATATTCTTTTGTGGTCTCTTGTAAAACCCTTCAGTTCAGTTCAGTTCAGTCGCTCAGTCGTGTCCGACTCTTTGCGACCCCATGAATCGCAGCACGCCAGGCCTCCCTGTTCATCACCATCTCTCGGAGTTCACTCAGACTCACGTCCATCGAGTCCGTGATGCCATCCAGCCATCTCATCCTCGGTCGTCCACTTCTCCTCCTGCCCCCAATCCCTCCCAGCATCAGAGTCTTTTCCAATGAGTCAGCAAACTGCCCCTGACCTCGGATGCGGGGTGTTTCCCCCCGGCCGCCACTGGCCTCGGAAGTGGGGCAGCTCCTCCCGGCCGCCGCCCTGACCTCGGACCACACGGGGTGTCTGTCCCCAGCCGCCACTGGCCTTGGAAACCCTTACCAAATTATTTATGTCGTTTTAATTTAGTTATGCTTCCTTTTAATTTTTTAAAATTAATTAATTAATTTATTTTACTTTACAATATTGTATTGGTTTTGCCATACATTGACTTGAATCTGCCATGGCTGTACATGTGCTCCCCATCTTGAAATCCCTTCCCATCTCCCTCACCATCCCATCCCCCTGGGTCATCCCAGTGCACCCATCCTGAGCACCCTGTATCATGCATTGAACCTGGGCTGGCGATTTGTTTCACATAAGATAATTTACATGCTTCAATGTCATTCTACCATATCATCCCACCCTCACCCTCTCCCACAGAGTCCAAGAGACTGTTCAATACATCTGTGTCTCTTTTGCTGTCTCATATGCAGTGTTATCATTACCATATTTCTAAATTCCATATATATGCGTTAGTATACTGTATTGGTGTTTATCTTTCTGGCTTACTTCACTCTGTATAATCGGCTCCATTTCATCCACCTCATTAGAACTGATTCCAATGTATTATTTTTAAGGGCTGAGTAATATTGCATTGTGTATACGTACCACAGCTTCCTTATCCATTTGTCTGCTGATGGACATCTAGGTTGCTTCCATGAACTGGCTATTATAAACAGTGCTGCGATGAACATTGGGGTACACGTGTTTCTTTCAATTCTGGTTTCCTCAGTGTGTATGCCCAGCAGTGGGATTGGCAGTTCTATTTCCAGTTTTTTTCTATTTCTATTCATAAGGCAGTTCTATTTCCAGTTTTTTAAGGAATCGCCAAAGAATGCTCCAACTACTGCACAATTGCACTCATCTCACATGCTAGTAAAGTAATGCTCAAAATCCTCCAAGCCAGACTTTAGCAATACGTGAACCCTGAACTCCCTGATCTTCAAGCTGGCTTCAGAAAAGGCAGAGCAACCAGAGATCAAATTGCCAACATCCGCTGGATCATGGAAAAAGCAAGAGAGTTCCAGAAAAACATCTACTTCTGCTTTATTGACTATGCCAAAGCCTTTGACTGTGTGGATCACAATCAACTGTGGAAAATTCTGAAAGAGATGGGAATACCAGACCACCTAACCTGCCTCTTGAGAAATCTGTATGCAGGTCAGGAAGACTTTTCCTATTTGGAACCAGTCTGTTGTTCCATGTCCAGTTCTAACTGTTGCTTCCTGACCTGCATACAGATTTCTCAAGAGGCAGGTTAGGTGGTCTGGTATTCCCATCTCTTTCAGAATTTTCCACACAAAAGATGCCACAAAACAGAAAACTACAGGCCAATATCACTGATGAACATAGATGCAAAAATCCTTAACAAAATTCTAGCAAACAGAATCCAGCAACATATTAAAAAGATCATCCATCATGATCAAGTGGGCTTTATCCCAGGGATGCAAGGATTCTTCAATATTCGCAAATCAATAAATGTGAGACACCACATTAATAAATTGAAAGATAAAATCCATATGATTATCTCAATAGATGTTAATAAAATGGACAACTTGGAAGAAATGGACAAATTATTAGAAAAGTATAACTTTCCAAAACAGAACTAGAGAAAGTTCCAAAATGGAAATAGAGAAAGCCTTTGACAAAATTCAACATCCATTTATGGTAAAAAAACCCTCCAGAAAGCAGGCATAGAAGGAACATAACTCAACATAATAAAAGCCATATATGATAAACCTATAGCAAACATTATCCTCAATGGTGAAAAATTGAAAGCATTTCCCCTAAAGTCAGGAACAAAACAAGGATGCCCACTCTCACCATGACTATTCAACATAGTTTTAGAAGTATTAGCCACAGCAATTGGAGAAGAAAGAGAAATAAAAGGAATCCAGATTGGAAAAGAAGATGTAAAACTCTCACTGTTTGTAGATGACATGATCCTCTATATAGAAAACCCTAAAGACTCCACCAGAAAATTACTAGAGCTAATCAATGAATATAGTAAAGTTGCAGGATATAAAATTAACACATAGAAATCCCTTGCATTCCTATACACTAACAATGAGAAAACAGAAAAGAGAAATTAAAGAAACAATTCCATTCACCATTGCAACGAAAAGAATNCCCTAAAGACTCCACCAGAAAATTACTAGAGCTAATCAATGAATATAGTAAAGTTGCAGGATATAAAATTAACACATAGAAATCCCTTGCATTCCTATACACTAACAATGAGAAAACAGAAAAGAGAAATTAAAGAAACAATTCCATTCACCATTGCAACGAAAAGAATAAAATACTTAGGAATGAATCTACCTAAAGAAACAAAAGACCTATATATAGAAAACACTAAAACACTAATGAAAGAAATCAAAGATGACATAAATAGATGGAGAAATATACCGTGTTCATGGATCAGAAGAATCAATATAGTGAAAATGAGTATACTACCCAAAGCAATCTATAGATTCAATACAATCCCTATCAAGCTACCAACTATTTTTCAGAGAACTAGAACAAATAATTTCACAATTTGTATGGAAACACAAAAAACCTCGAATAGCCAAAGCAATCTTGAGAAAGAAGAATGGAACTAGAGAAATCAACCTACCTGATTTCAGGCTATACTACAAAGCAACCGGTCATCAAGACAGTATGGTACTGGCACAAAGACAGAAATATAGATCAATGGAACAAAATAGAAAGCCCAGAGATAAATCCACACACCTATGGACACTTTATCTTTGACAAAGGAGGCCAGAATATACAATGGAGAAAAGACAGTCTCTTTAACAAGCGGTGCTGGAAAAACTGGTCAATCACTTGTAAAAGAATGAAACCAGAGCACTTTTAAATACTATACACAAAAATAAACTCAAAATGGATTAAGAATCTAAATGTAAGACCAGAAACTATAAAACTCCTAGAGGAAAACATAGGCAAAACACTCTCTGACATAAATCAACACCTCCCAGAATAATGAAAATAAAATAAAAAGTAAACAAATGGGACCTAATTAAACTTAAAAGCTTTTGCACAATGAAGGAAACTATAAGCAAGGTGAAAAGGCAGCCTTCAGAATGGGAGAAAATAATAGCAAATGAAGCAACTGACAATTAATCTCAAAAATATACAAGCAACTCCTGCAGCTCAATTCCAGAAAGATAAGTGACCCAATCAAAAAATGGGCCAAAGAACTACACAGACATTTCTCCAAAGAAGACACACAGATGGCTAACAAACACATGAAAAGATGCTCAACATCACTCATTATCAGAGAAATGCAAATCAAAACCACAATGAGGTACCATCTCAATCTGGTCAGAATGGCTACTATAAAAAAGTCTACAAACAATAGATGCTGGAGAGGGTGCAGAGAAAAAGGAACCCTCTTACATGGTGGAAATGCAAATTAGTACAGCCACTATGGAAAACAGTGTGGAGATTCCTTAAAAAACTGGAAATAGAGCTCCCATACGACTCAGCCACCCCACTGCTGGGCATATACACTGAGGAAAACAGAATTGAAAGAGATGTGTACCCCAGTATTCATCACAGCACTGTTTACAATAGCCAGGACATGAAAGCAACCTAGATGTTCATCGGCAGACGAATGGATAAGAAAGCTGTGATACATATACACAATGGAATATTACTCAGCTATTAAAAAATGCATTTGAATCAGTTCTAATGAGGTGGATGAAACTGGAGTCTATTATACAGAGTGAAGTAAGTCAGAAAGAAAAACACCAATACAGTATATTAATACATACATATGGAATTTAGAAAGATGGTAATGATGACCCTATATGCAAGACAGCAAAAGAGACACAGATATAAATAACAGACTTTTGGACTTTGTGGGAGAAGGTGAGGGTGGGATGATTTGAAAGAATAGCATTGAAACATGTATATTATCATATGTGAAATAGATTGCCAGTCCAGGTTCAACGCATGAGACAGGGTGCTCAGGGCTGATGCACTGGAATGACCCAGAAGGATGGGATGGGGAGAGAGGTGGGAGGGAGTGTCAGGATGGGGAACAGATGTACACCATGGCTGGTTCATGTGAATGTCATTCAAAAACCACCACAATATTGTAAGTAATTAAATTAAAAAAGAAAAAAAAAACCTGCCTTGAAAAGAACAATAAAAAAAGATATTGATAGAGAAATGAAGGAAGAAACAGAACTAATTTTTTAATACTAGCTAAAGCAGGCAATGTTCTATGTTATGTATAGCCTCAATATTTGAAGTTCAGTTCCTGGACAAGAAGCATCGACATCACTGGGAAGCTTGTTATAAATACAGTGTCTTGGTTTCCACCTGAGACTCACTGAACTTGAACTGTATTTTAAGAATGACTTGTTTGCACATTAATTAATGTCTGGGAAGTATTGGCCTGGGAGATACTAACTCAGATATCTCCCCTTTCTCTTACTTTTTTTTCAGGTCATTGAAAGAACTGTAGAGAGCCACATCATTCCATTCAGTGGTGGTGATCTCACTGTTACTCATCCCAGCGAAGGCATAGATCAGGTGAGTGCAGAGGCAGGGGTCGATGTTGTCAGGCTTGAAGCTTCCCAGGCCTGGACGGTACTGGGCCCAGTTAGAGAAGTAGCATACCAGCTGGTAGGCAGAACCTGAGGACAGTGAGAAGAACAATGGCCTGAGTTGGGTACCACTGAAATGAGCTATGTGTTAGCTTTGCCTCTGCCTCCCTTTCCCTCAGATGCCTGTTCTCTGTGCAGGGTTGGTTAGTAGGAACACCTTCACAAATGAGTTCAAAGCTTCTAATGTGGGAACCAGTCACTGACTTGAGGCTGGTTATTTTGAACTTTGACAGATTCACTTTGTGATCTCAGCTAAGCTGGAGAACCACTTAAGAAAAGATGCCTGGTAGTCCTCCTATGAAGCCCAGTGAATACCAATGTATAACTCTCAGGTGATCATGCTGAAGAGGATAGAAGTAGCAGCCAATACATCAAACCCATCTGTTTGTGAAGAAGACAGTAGCTTTCTTTCCCTAGTACACCTTATCTCTTGGTATATACTTCTTTTAAAAGTAATATTGGGATATGAAAAAATAGCATTTAATACATTAAGCAGACAAAATTGCATTTTGTATAATTTACAGAGTTTGGAGGTTTATGATAGGGAAACATTATGTCAAGGATAAAATACAGAGTCCATGGCTTACCTAGCTGAGCATTCAGCAGAAAGGCCAGACCTAGAGAGAAAGAAACAACATGAATTCTGAACCAGTTATCTATATCTTGCCAAATATAATTCTGAGGCCTTGGGTACCATGCTATGGGTCATAGATGTTTACAACCCAAGTGGCACTCAGGAGTTATGCCAAATAGGCTTTTCAAGGAAGACAAAGGGATTCCCTGGTGGCTCAATAGTAAAGAATTTGCTTGCCAATGCAGTTTGATCCCTGGGTTGGAAGATCCCCTAGAGGAAGGCATGGCAACCCTCTCCAGTATTCTTGCTTGGGAAATTCCAAGAACCGAGGAGTGTGGTGGGCTACAGTCCATGGGGTTGCAAAAGAGTAGGATACAACTTAGTGACTAAACAACAACAAACAATAAAGCTTCACTTCCTTTCTCTTAGTCAAAAATGAGCATGGCTCCCTATTCTTCCACTTCCATGTCAGTAACAAATGTTATTGAATGCGGAGTTGGAAGTCTACTATCTAAGGAAGATCTACTTACTGAAACTGTCCAAAATTTACTCTACTCAGTGACTACACACCCATCCATGCTTCACTGTCCTTAACTCGGATGAATACAGCCTTCACACACAAAGCATCCTCTAAATCAGTGAACTCATATCTCCGAGAGCCTTGGGATTTATTTAAACCAACTTTAAGAACACTTATAGCAGAAGAGAAGAACTAGGAACTGTGAGGCAAGACTCCAGATGGCATTCCCTGGCTTCTACCAGAGCACTTTTGATCTGATTGTTTTATAAATTGAGCTGGAGATATCATCTGGAAAAGCTGAAGCTATAAAAAGTTTGTAAATCTCAGCTCTAGAGCAACTAATAAGCTGTGGATACTACTTGGCTCTAAACAATGTACTGAATTTACCCATTTAAATGATTGAATTTATGATATTTTTATAATATATCAGCAGCATAGTAGAACAGTAAGGGATAAAAGAGAAATAATCCTGAAAACAGTAGGAAAAAAGACAACTTGCATAACTGTATCTCAGTCCCTACTGATTTCCATCTCTGAAAAAGATAGACCAAAAACACAAGCATGTAAATAAAAATAATGCCAAATAAAATGCGTTGGCATAGGAAGATGGATAGAGAAAAGGAAACAACCTAACAAGAGATGAGAGAGTAAGACAAGCACTGGAAGAAAACTAGCCTTTCTTTCAGGACTGTACTTATGACATCAAAGAAGACAGAAATGCTGCCATAGTCATTTGAGAAGAGAATTAGAAGCAGATATATTTGTGCATGTCAGGATTCCCTTGTAAATTTGAAATGATGAAAGAAGAATAGAAACACGTAGAGCTATGTGTGAAGACTACTTCATGCCTTTCAGATCCACAGAGGGAAAGAAATCAGGTAAGAATAAGGCTCCATCTCCAATTATGGGCTCACCTGTGAGGAGAATAAATTTTGCCATGGTTGCTGTCAGTACTGGTCTTGCAGAGCCTGAATTTGCCTTTTATACCATCTGACAACCAGGTCATCACAAAGGATATCTTCCAAGCAGAGAACATGTAATCCAGATGTGTATATAGCTAATCAGTAAATCAACAGATCTCCTCCCCTACAAACAACCACTCATGGACCTCTAACCTGCACTTCCCCCTCACCACCTCCTCTTGCTTAATGACAAACATCATGTTTCCTAACGGGGTGGTACAGGCCATCACCATGAAAAGTACAAGCTTGATAGGTTTTTTGGCAGTTCTCAGGGCTGATAAGCATCCATTTAAACATTATGATTAGGTTTTTATGCTGTGGACATTTCGTGCCTGGCATCAAAGCATGTATTTATTGGAAAATGAGCTCAACATTCAGAAAACTAACATCATGGCATCTGGTCCCATCACTTCATGGGAAATAGATAGGGAAACAGTAGAAACAGTGTCAGACTTTAATTTTTGGGGCTCCAAAATCAGTGCAGATGGTGAATGCAGCCATGAAATTAGAAGATGCTTACTCCTTGGAAGAAAAGTCATGATCAACCTAGATAGCATATTCAAAAGCAGAGATATTACTTTGCCAACTAAGGTCCATCTAGTCAAGGTTAGGGTTTTTCCTGTGATCACGTATGGATGTGAGAGTTGGACTGTGAAGAAGTCTGAGCACTAAAGAATTGATGCTTTTGAACTGTGGTGTTGGAGAAGACTCTTGAGAGTCCCTTGGACTGCAAGGAGATCCAACCAGTCTATTCTGAAGGAGATCAGCCCTGGGTGTTCTTTGGAAGGAATGATGCTAAAGCTGAAACTCCAGTACTTTGGCCATCTCATGTGAAGAGTTGACTCATTGGAAAAGACTCTGATGCTGGGAGGGATTAGGGGCAGGAGGAGAAGGGGACGACTGAGGATCAGATGGCTGGATGGCATCACTGACTTGATGGACGTGAGTCTGAGTGAACTCCGGGAGTTGGTGATGGACAGGGAGGCCTGGTGTGCTGCGATTCATGGAGTCGCAAAGAGTTGGACATGACTGGGTGACTGAACTGAACTGAACTGAAACACTAAAAATTCTTGGAAGGTATTAGTTGTTCTTAAATATTTTTCCTTTGTAGAATTAGTCTTCTATAATTTGTACAATCAGTGCCTAAGGAACTTTCATCTTATTAGGTGCCACTTTATGAACATTCTACCCACACCTGTTCTTTGAAATGATCTTAGTGATGTGTGCTCAGTCACTCAGTCATGTTTGACACTTTATGATCCCATGGACTGTAGCCCACCAGGCTCTTTTGTCCATGGGATTTCCCAGGCAAGAATACTGGAGTGGGTTTCCAGAAGGAAGTAGGTTCCTTCTCCAGGGCATCTTCCCTACCCAGGTTTGGAACCCCAGTCTCCTGTATTGGCAGGCAGATTCTTTACCTCTGAGCCACCCAATGTGAGACAACCTTGGTCATGATTATACAGTAATTTTATCTAAGAACATATGGTTCCCAAAATGTACTCTCTGGAGGTCAGTGAGAACTCCCTAATCCACAGGTCCAAATTGCATCTAGAAAATGTTCAAAAATATTTTGTACTGTGGAGAGATGATAGTGATGATATTGAAGAGTTTATTTTAATAGAAATATTTGCATCGTGACCTTGTATATAATTTTTTTGTTTAAAATTATTTCCAATCCACCCTCCTAAACATTATGCCCTACTATTATCCTATAAAAAAATTTCTGCTTCAGCCAAAATGGCCTATTTTTGTTTCCAACATATTTTGCATGCCTTTGCTCACACTGTCTCTCCATACTTTGCATGTAATGTCTTCTCCTTCTCTTCACTGCCTACCTCACTATTACAGTTCTTCAAAGCCCAGGTTGGATCCTCTCTTTGAAGCTCAATGATCTCCCCTTCCTCTGAAATACTTATGTCCTCTAGTGCATACTGCCTGTGCTTGCTTCCATGATGCTGTCTTATGACAGTACCTGGAAAGCAGTTGGTGGACATATGAGTGCCCGTCATGGGATGCTGGCAACTTAGCAGATTATGGTAGATATAGACTAATTCTTATTTTTATCACATTTAAAACCTATATTGTATCCATTCACCCAGTGATAATTAGGTCCTGAGTATTTGGTTCCCACTTATAGGACCAAAGAAAGTTTGGTAGAAGTGCTGCCAGGGATTCAGTTATAAAAATGATGTCACCAAACACTGCAAGCACCTATATATGCCAGAGATCATGCTTGATGTTTATATTATTAAGAATTTATTTTTTGCAAGTGATTAAACCAACTTTGGGCTTCCCAGGTGGCTCAGTGGTAAAGAATCCACCTGCCAATGCAGGAGACATAAGAGATGTGGGTTTGATCCCTGGGTCAAGAAGATCCCTTAGAGAAGAAAATGGCAACCCATTCCAGTGTTCTTGCCTGGGAAATCCCATGGACAAAGAAACTGGAGGGATACAGTCCATGGAGTCACAAAAGAGTCAAACAAGACTTAGTGACTAAAATAAACAAACAAACAACAACCAAAACCCCAACTCTAACTAGCACAAAACATTATATTAGAAGAATATGAGGAAGCTCACAGAATTAAAGATAAGAACATGGGATGTGCCACTGATAACAACAAAAATCACATTTCTTAGGTTAGCAAAGTAGGAGGTGGGCCTAGGACCAATACGCTCCAATTTTATTTTTTATTCATGTGTCAGTCCACACAAAAATCAAGTCCTGGGAGAAATAGTCTGATTGTGTAGCTTTGAGCTTGAGCCACTCTTTTGCTTAAGGAAAGAACAGGTCACTTGGATTTAAAGTTCCACGTGGATTGGCCACAAAATGAAGTTCTAAAAGAATGGACAGTGAATACTGCAAGACTAAAAAACAATTAATGTTTGTCAGAGGGCTCCACATCATTATTTTATTTAGCCTATGAAAGGATTATTACTGTCACCTCAATTTTGTAGATGAGAAAATTGATCAAACAAATCTTAAGCACCAGGTCCTGGATTCAGCGCCAAGGCTAGGAGTGTCCACTATGGAAATCTCTTAATATTTACTCTGCATTGCTTCCTTATATAAAGTGGTCTAGTTGGTGTCCTAGGAACTGGGAAAGGAGATTCTATAAGGTTCAGTTCAGTTCAGCCGCACAGTTGTGTCTGACTCTTTGTGACCCCATGGACTGCAGCACACCAAGATTCCCTGTCCATCACTAACTGCCAGAGCTTGCTCAAACTCATGTCCATCGAGTCAGTGACCCCATCCAACCATCTCATCCTCTGTCTTCCCCTTCTCCTCCTGCCTTCAATCATTCCCAGCATCAAGGTCTTTTCCAATGAGTCAGGTGGCCAAGTATTGGAGTTTCAGCTCCAGTATCAGTCATTTAAAAGAATACTCAGGACTCATTTCTTTTAGGATGGACTGGTTGGATCTCCTTGCAGTCCAAGGGACCCTCAAGAGTCTTCTCCAACACCACAGTTCAAAAGCATCAGTTCTTCAATGCTCAGCTTTCTTTCTTTCTTTATTTTTTTTAAATTTTATTTTTACTTTATTTTACTTTACAATACCGTATTGGTTTTGCCATACATTGACATGAATCCACCATGGGTGTATATTAGCTCCCAATCCCGAATCCCCCTCCCACCTCCCACCCCACATCATCTCTCTGGCTCATCCCTGTGCACCAGCTCCAAGCATCCTCTATCCTGTATCGAACATAGGCTTGTGCTTCATTCTTACATGTTAGTTTACATGTTTCAATGCCATTCTCCCCAATCATCCCACCCTCTTCCTCTCCCATAGAGTCCAAAAGTCCTTTCTATACATTTGTGTCTCTTTTGCTGTCTCACATACAGGGTCATCACTGCCATCTTTCTAAATTCCATATATGTGTGTCAGTATACTGTATTGGTGTTTTTCTTTCTGGCTTACTTCACTCTGTATAATAGGTTCCAATTTCATCCATCTCATTAGAACTGATTCAAATGAATTCTTTTTAATGGCTGAGTAATACTCCATTGTGTATATGTACCACAGCTTTCTTATCCATTCATCGGCTGATGGACATCTAGGTTGTTTCCATGTTCTGGCTATTATAAACAGTGCTGCGATGAACATTGGGGTACATGTGTCTCTTTCGATTCTGGTTTCCTCGGTGTGTATGCCCAGCAGTGGGATTCCTGGGTCATAAGGCAGATCTATTTGCAGTTTTTTAAGGAATCTCCACACTGATTATCAGGGAAATGCAAATCAAGACCACAATGAGATACCATTTCACACCAGTCAGAATGGCTGCGATCCAAAAGTCTACAAGCAATAAATGCTGGAGAGGGTGTGGAGAAAAGGGAACCCTCTTACACTGCTGGTGGGAATGCAAACTAGTACAGCCACTATGGAGAACAGTGTGGAGATTCCTTAAAAAACTGCAAATAGATCAGCTTTCTTTAAATCCAACTTTCACGTCCATACATGACTACTAGAAAAACAATAGCCTAGACTAGATGGACCTTTGTTGGCAAAGTAATGTCTCTGCTTTTTAATATGATGTCTAGGTTGGTCATAGCTTTTCTTCCAAGGAGCAAGTGTCTTTTAATTTCATGGTCCAAGTCACCATGTGTAGTGATTTTGGAACCCCCCAAAATAAATCCTGTCACTGTTTCCACTGTTTCCCATTCTATTTTCCATGAAGTGATGAGACCAGATGCCGTGATATTAGTTTTCTGAATGTTGAGTTTTAAGCCAACTTTTTCACTCTCCTCTTTCACTTTCACCAAGAGGCTCTTTAGTTCTTCTTCACTTTCTGCCATATGTTTGGTGTCATCTGAAAATCTGAGGTTGTTGATATTTCTCCTGGCAATCTTGATTCCAGCTTGTGCTTCATCCAGCCTGGCATTTCACATGATGCACACTGCAAATAAGTTAAATAAGCAGGGTGACAATATACATCCTTGACATACTCCTTTCTCAATTTGGAACAAGTCTGTTGTTCCATGTCTGATTCTAACTGTTGCTTCTTGACCTGCATACAGATTTATCAGGAGGCATGTCAGGTGGTCTGGTATTCCCATCTCTTTAAGAATTTTCCACAGTTTGTTGTGATCCACACAATCAAAGGCTTTGGTCTAGTCAATAAAACAGAAATGGATGTTTTTTTCTGGAACTCTCTTGTTTTTACAATGATCCAATGAATGTTAGCAGTTTGATCTCTGGTTCCCCTGCCTTTTCTAAAGCCAACTTGAACATATGAAAGTTCTTGGTTCACATACTGTTGAAGCCTCACTTGGAGAATTTTGAGCATTACTTTGCTAGCATGTGAGATGACTGCAATTGTGCAGTAGTTTGAGCATTCTTTGGCATTGCCTTTCTTTGGGATTGGAATGGAAACTGTCCTATGGCCACTGCTGAGTTTTCCAAATTTGCTGGCATATTGAATGCAGCACCTTCACAGAATCATCTTTTAGGATTTGAAATAGCTCAACTGGAATTCCATCACCTCCACTAGCTTTGTTCATAGTGATGCTTCTTAAGGCCCACTTAACTTTGCTTTCCAGGATGTCTGCCTCTAGGTGAGTGATCACATCATCATGATTATCTGGGTCATGATGTTTTTGTGTAGTTCTTCTGTGTATTCTTGCCACCTCTTCTAAATATCTTCTGCTTCTCTTAGGCCCATACCATTTCTGTTTTTATTGTGCCTACCTTTGCATGAAATGTTCCTTTGGTATCTCTAATCTTCTTGAAGAGATCTCTAGTCTTTCCCATTCTGTTGTTTCCTTTCTTTCTTTGCATTGATCACTTGAGAAGCCTTTTTATCTCTCCTTGCTATTTTTCGGAACTCTGAATTCAAATGAGTATATCTTTTCTTTTCTCCTTTGCCTTTAGCTTCTATCCTTTTCTCAGCTATTTGTAAAGCCTCCTCAGACAACCATTTT
Source organism: Cephalophus harveyi (assembly GCA_006410635.1). Classification (NCBI taxonomy): domain Eukaryota; kingdom Metazoa; phylum Chordata; class Mammalia; order Artiodactyla; family Bovidae; genus Cephalophus; species Cephalophus harveyi. Next base: position 553,856 of record SJYT01047396.1, read on the forward strand.
GCCTTTTTGCATTTTTTTTTCTTGCTCATTCTCTCTGTACAATGTCATGAACCTCCGTCCATAGTTCTTCAGGCACTCTATCAAATCTAATCCCTTGAATCTATTTGTCACTTCCACTGTATAATCATGAGGGATTTGATTTAGGTCATACCTGAATGGTCTAGTGGTTTTCCCTACTTCCTTCAATTTAAGTCTGAATTTTGCAATAAGGAGTTCATGATCTGAGCCACAGTCAGCTCCCAGTTTTGTTTTTGCTGACTGTATAGAGCTTCTTCATCTTTGGCTTCAAAGAATATAATCAATCTGATTTCAGTATTGACCATCTGATGTCCAGTGTGGAGTTGTCTCTTGTGTTGTTGGAAGAGGGTGTTTGCTATGACCAGTGCATTCTCTTGGCAAAACTCTGTTAACCTTTGCCCTACTTCATTTTGTACTCCAAGGCCAAACTTGCCTATTACTCCAGGTATCTCTTGACTTCCTAGTTTTGCATTCCAGTTCCCTTGGACTGCAAGGAGATCCAACCAGTCCATTCTGAAGGAGATTAACCCTGGGATTTCTTTGGAAGGAATGATGCTAAAGCTGAAGCTCCAGTGCTTTGGCCACCTCATGCGAAGAGTTGACTCATTGGAAAAGACTCTGATCCTGGGAGGGATTGGGGGCAGGAGGAGAAGGGGACGACTGAGGATCAGATGGCTGGATGGCATCACTGACTTGATGGACGTGAGTCTGAGTGAACTCTGGGAGTTGGTGATGAACAGGGAGGCCTGGTGTGCTGTGGTTCATGGGGTCGCAAAGAGTCGGACATGACTGAGTGACTGAACTGAACTGAACTGAACTGATGATGTAATGGACATATTTTTTGAGTGTTAATTTTAGAAGGTCTTGTAGGTCTTCATGCTGCTGCTGCTGCTGCTAAGTCACTTCAGTAGTGTCCAACTCTGTGCAACCCCATAGACGGCAGCCCATCAGGCTCCCCCGTCCCTGAGATTCTCCAGGCAAGAACAGTGGAGTGGGTTGCCATTTCCTTCTCCAGTGCATGAAAGTGAAAAGTGAAAGTGAAGTCGCTCAGTCTTGTCTGACTCTTAGCGACCCCATGGACTGCAGCCTACCAGGCTCCTCTGTCCATGGGATTTTCCAAGCAAAACTACTGGAGTGGGGTGCCGTTGCCTTCTCCAAGGTCTTCATAGAACCATTCAATTTCAGCTTCTTCAGCATTACTGCTTTGGGTATAGTCTTGGATTGCTGTGGTATTCAATGGTTTGCCTTGGAAATGAACAGAGATCATTCTGTCGTTTTTGAGACTGCATCCAAGTACTGCATTTCAGACTCTTCTGTTGACTATGAGGGCTACTCCATTTCTTCTAAGGAATTCTTGCCCACAGTAGTAGATGTAACAGTCATCTGAGTTAAATTCACCCATTCCAGTCCATTTTAGTTCAGTGATTCCTAGAATGTTGACGTTCACTGTTGCCATCTCCTGTTTGGCCACTTCCAATTTGCCTTGATTCACGGACCTAACATTCCAGGTTCCTATGCAATATTGCTCTTTACAGCATTGGACCTTGCTTCTATCACCAGTCACATCCACAACTGGGTGTTGTTTTTGCTTTGGCTCCATCCCTTCATTCTTTCTGGAGTTATTTCTCCACTGATCACTGTTCATGTGGTTCTCAAGGCAAGAATACTGAAGTGGTTTGCCATTCCCTTCGGTGGACCACATTCTGTCAGACCTCTCCACCATGACCTTCTCATCTTGGGTGGCCCCACACAGCATGGCTTAGTTTCATTGAGTTAGACAAGGCTGTGGTCCGTGTGATCAGATTGGCTAGTTTTCTGTGATTATGGTTTCAGTGTGTCTGCCCTCTGAAGCCCTCTCGCAACACTTACCTTCTTACTTGGGTTTTCTTACCTTGGATGTGGGGTATCTCTTCACAGTTGCTCCAGCAAAGTGCAGCCGCTGCTCCTTACCTTGGACAAGGGGTATCTCCTCACAGCTGCCCCTCCTGACCTTGGACGTGGAGTAGCTCCTCTCAGCCCTCCTACATTCCTTAGGATTATACTACATTGACATATCCTGGGCTTCCCTGGTGGCTCAGAGGTTAAAGCGTCTGCCTCCAATGAGGGAGACCTGGGTTCGATCCCTGGGTCGGGAAGATCCCCTGGAGAAGGAAATGGCAATCCACTCCAGTATTCTTGCCTGGAGAATCCCACGGACAGAGAATCCTAGTAGGTTATTGTCCACGGGGTCGCAAAGAGTTGGACACGACTGAGCGACTTCACCTTCATCCTGCTTGAAGACAGTTTCTGGAAAAAACCTTCTGGCTAATCCTGTAATCTTAAAATGTAAATTATGGGAGTGGTTCTAGTAAGGTCTTTACAACTTTCGGACATTCTTTTGATCCATGTAATAACTAATTAAAAGTATATAACTCCATTGCTAACACTAGTGAGGGGGCATCTGCCGCCATCTGATGTCTATGTCAGAAGCTTTCTCTATCTTTTTTACATTTTAATAAAACTCTATTACACAAAAGCTCTGAGCAATCAAGCCTCGTCTCTGATCCCAGATTGAATTCTTCTCCTCCAGAGGGCAAGAATCTTGGCATCTTTCATGGTTCAGCAGCAATCTTTCAGTACCATCGTAATAGTCATCATGTTTGATCCCTTTACTTAAAAGCCATAATAGCAAAGGCTTCTAAGATGTAACATATCAGGAAATTACCCAGAAGTTCTGTTGGTTCAGTCTCCCCTACGTGTGATTATATTCTTCAATTGCTGTGGGAAACTAATGATATAAGTCACATACTGTAATTCTGTCCCCTCCTTTGTCCCCATTTAACTGGGGTGTGTAGCACCCTGGTATGCAAATTACTCATGCCATTTTAAATTGATCTTACTAGTCACAAGAAAAGAGTCAGAGAAGTGGCCTATTTGTTTGATCCTATGTGCATATGGCCAAATAAGAAATCATTTCACATTTAACTAATCAGAGCCTTCAAGTTGTGATTTCATCACAGATGCTAGTTTAGGGTTTCTTCAGGCCTCTTTTGAGCAACTTCTTCCAAGATCATTAATAGCAACCATCAAATATTAGGGGTGATCTTAACTATAGAGTCTCTTTTCATCTCTCTGGATCCTAAAATCTGGAACACTAGACTCTATGACTGCCACAACAACTTTGACTGTGATGGACCACAATACTTCAGGCAGATTTTTTTTTAGTCCCAAGTCCCTTGGTTCACTTCTAAAAGGCCATTCTGGATGACACAAGGCAGAAACCCAGATCTCTGCACCAGCTGTCAAGCAATTAAGGGTAATTGATCAAGCAGCATGTAAACTAAGCTTTCCAGAACTGATTTTTATTGGCAGAAAACCCAGATATTAAAGCAATAGCAGGTGACTGATCTTTCTGTGACCATCTTGTTCTCAGACAGCACACAACAATCTAGTAGAGAGCAAATCTAGGTCTAACAGGGAGAACCTGGATCTTGGATGCTGGGGTTTTTAAACTTCTTAGTTTTTAAAAACCAAAGTCTTCCTAGTGAGATTAGGGTATAGGACCTAATAGCACAATGGTGTTGCAAAACCTTGGCTTTCAGCTCTACCCACTATCTCACTGTTGATTGATTGCAAGAACACTTGGCCTTCCCCTGGTGTGATATCTCTTAGGATTACAGCACTGCTACTTGGTGGAAACTTGGCTAAAGCCCTGGTCTAACATGTCAGCTTTTTGCCAGGATAGACTGTGTCAAACCCTAGGCTACATCTGGTTTTCAGAGGTAGCAGGCCAAATTTCTTTCCAGGAAACCAGTCTGCAGGGTATTGGTTAAATTAACCCTTTTCTTTCAACTGTCTTCTAGGAGCAAATGATAAAGAACCATCATAATCAAAGTGTATCCTAGTTAAATTATGGAACTTCAAGGATAAATAAGTCACTCCTCAGGCACTGGATGACAAAGGTATTAATAATTTAGAAGATATGGGTTGATAAAGGCATAGTAAGTATCCATTGGCCTCAAACATCCTCACTACTATATTCAATGCCAGCACACAATGGACCAATGCTTACTATCTAAAACCAAGTTTACCTGAAAGCAGCTCATGTGAGAATAAATTATTTGAAAGTGGAATTTGGAGCAGGAGGAATAGATAGAGGAGTGAAACAGGAAGAAGGAGGGCCAACATAAAAGTATATTTTTTAGTTGCCCACTAATTGGGACAGCTGAATGCTCAATCCCTTGGGACTCTCTTTAGCAGTCCTATGAAATGTGTTTTAAGACTATCAGGGAAGAAAGATGGAGACAACATGGTCCCCTGATCCCCAGGGATGACATTAACTCCTCTGAAGTCTAGGTTGTACATGTTTCAGTAGAAGTCTGTATCTGAGAAGCCCCAGGATGAGAAGCAAGAAGTGCAACACACAGGTCTACAACTCCAAAAGGTGACTGAGCTATTGAAGAACTGGTTGCTGCCTGAGTTGCTGAAGTAAATGGTAAAGCAGAGAGAATAGCTTTGAAGAAAAGAAGGTATTAGCCTGTTTTATTAGACTTCGCCAGGAAGTTTTCAAGTATAAACTATATGTTCTCAAATATGAATGAACTCAAGGATTGTTGCAGCCACACCACTATTTGAAAAAACTATTCCTTGTAAAACCAGTAAACAACAACAATGACAAAAAATAAATGAAAAAAACCATAGGCAAAAAACTAGTTCAATATGCAATCTGAAAAAAAAAAAAAAAAATGGAAGGTAGCATAAGCCCTTCTCAGCAAAGAAAGCCAAAACAAAGGAAGGATTCAGTATTAGAGAAGCTGTAGTATAAGTACTGGTGATGTGTGAAAGCTTAGTTGCTCAGTCACGTTTGACTCTTTGTGATCCCATGGACACAGGGATCTCACCAGGCTCCTCTGTTCATGGAGTTCTCAGGCAAGAATAGTGCAGTGAGTTGCCATGCCCTCCTCCAGGGATCTTCCCAACCCAAGGACTGAACCGTATCTCCTGTTTTCTCATGCATTGGTAGGTGTATTCTTTACCTGCTAAGCCCCTGGGGGGACAACACATTAATTCAAATATGACTTTAGCTCTACTATAAAAAGGTGATGTTAAAATTTTTTGACTGAATGATAATAATAACATAAAAATCGGGAGGTGAGAGGTGAGAGCTATTGAAAAAGTTTTAAATTAAATTTTTATAAAAAATTTTATTAAAAGTTTAAAATCTTTATCTTTCGTATATATAAAACTGAGTTAAATCAGTAAGTTCAGCTTCCAGTTTGCATTATCTTTTACTTCTAGACTCTTCCCTTTGAGACACATTCAGACAGGTTTGTGTACCTATCTACTATCCTTTTACTTTCATCCTCTCTTAAACCTAGTTTACTCAGGCTTTTGCCACCAAGCCATGTAATAAACCAACTCTTACTGATGACCTATGTGTGTGTGCTGTATGTGTGTGTGAGTCGATCCATTGTGTCTATTTGCTGCCCCATTGCCTGTAGCCTACCAGGCTCCTCTGTCCTTGGGATTTTCCAGACAAGAATACTGGAGCCAGTTGCCATTTCTTCCTCTAGGGGATCTTCCCTACCCAGGGATAGAACACAGGTCTCCTGCATTGCAGCCAGATTCTTTACTGTCTGAGCCACCAGGAAAGTGCCCTATTAAATGTCCTTCATTTCAGTTCAGTCACTCAGTCATTTCTGACTCTTTGCAACCCCATGAATCACAGCACTCCAGGCCCCCCTGTCCATCACCAACTCCCAGAGTTTACTCAAACTCATCTCCATTGAGTCAATGATGCCATCTAACCATCACATCCTCTGTCGTCCCCTTCTCCTCCTGCCTTCAATCTTTCCCAGCATCAGGGTCTTTTCAAATGAGTCAGCTCTTGGCATCAGGTGGCCAAAGTATTGGAGTTTCAGCTTCAACATCAGTCCTTCCAATGAACACTCAAAACTGCTCTCCTTTAGGGTAGACTGGTTGGATCTCCTTGCAGTCCAAGGGACTCTCAAGAGTCTTTTCCAACATCACAGTTCAAAAACATCAATTCTTCAGCACTCAGCTTTCTTTACAGTCCAACTCTCACATCCATACATGACCACTGGAAAAACCACAGCTTTGACTCAGTTCAGTTCAGTTGCTCAGTCGTGTCTGACTCTTTGCGACCCCATGAATCGCAGCACGCCAGGTCTCCCTGTTCATCACCATCTCTTGGAGTTCACTCAGACTCATGTCCATCGAGTCCGTGATGCCATCCAGCCATCTCATCCTCGGTCGTCCCTTTCTCCTCCTGCCCCCAATCCCTCCCAGCATCAGAGTCTTTTCCAATGAGTCAAGTCTTCACATGAGGTGGCCAAAGTACTGCAGTTTCAGCTTTTGCATCATTCCTTCCAAAGAAATATAGATGTTTTTCTGGAACTCTCTTGCTTTTTCCATGATCCAGCGGATGTTGGCAATTTGATCTCTGGTTCCTCTGCCTTTTCTAAAGCCAGCTTGAACATCAGGGAGTTCACGGTTCACGTATTGCTGAAGCCTGGCTTGGAGGATTTTGAGCATTACTTTACTAGCATGTGAGATGAGTGCAATTGTGCGGTAATTGGAGCATTCTTTTGCATTGCCTTTCTTTGGGATTGGAATGAAAACTGACCTTTTCCAGTTCTGTGGCTACTGCTGAGTTTTCCAAATTTGCTGGCATATTGAGGGCAGCACTTTCACAGCATCATCGTTCAGGATTTGAAATAGCTCAACTGGAATTCCATCACCTCCACTAGCTTTGTTCGTAGTGATGCTTTCTAAGGCAGCTTTGACTAGATGGACCTTTATTTTCAACATAACATCTCTGCTTTTTAATATGCTGTCTAGCTTGGTCATAGCTTTTCTTCCAAGGAGTAAGCGTCTTTTAATTTCATGGCTGCAGTCACCATCTGCAGTGATTTTGGAGCCCAAAAAGATAAAGTACAACACTGTTTCCACTGTTTCCCCATCTATTTTCCATGAAGTCATGACCAGATGCCATAATCTTAGTTTTCTGAATGTTGAGTTTTAAGCCAGCTTTTTCACTCCCCTCTTTCACTTTCATCAAGAGGCTCTTTAGTTCCTCTTCACTTTCTGCCTTACGAGTGGTGTCATCTGCATATCTGAGGTTATTGATATTTCTCCTGGCAATCTTGATTCCAGCTTCCAGCTTCCTCCAACCCAGTCTTTTTCATTATGTACTCTGCATAGAAGTTAAATAAGCAGGGTGACAATATATAGCCTTGATGTACTCCTTTTCCTATTTGGAACCAGTCTGTTATTCCATGTCCAGTTCTAACTGTTGCTTCCTGACCTGCATACAGATTTCTCAAGAGGAAAGTCAGGTGGTCTGGTATTCCCATCTCTTTCAGAATTTTCCACAGTTTATTGTGATGTTGTTAAATCTAACAGTCAGTTCTCAGACCTCATCTTACTTAAATATCACTCAAATATCTTACTTAAATATCTTACTTAAATATCAGTAGTATTTGACACAATTGATCACTTTCTTATCCTGATACATTTGTTTCTTTGGTTTTCCAGACACCTGACTCCAGTGATTTTCTACCACACACATCCCTCCTTCTTTGGCCTCTAAACCTACACAATGTTATGTGTCAATGATATCTCTAAAAAAAGAAGAAGTAATAAAAACATTCAAATTAAAAAGAAAGAATTAAAATTATTTGTTTGCAGATGCACAGTCTTATATGTAGGAAACCCAATATTTCCATCCAAAATATTCCACGTGCATTCTGTGTGCGAAATCGCTTCAGTCACATCCAACTCTGGTGACCCCATGAGACTGTAGCCGACTCTTACCATGGTCTGTAGTCTGAGAGGCTCCTCTGTTCTTGGAATTCTCCAGGCAAGAATACTGGGGTGGGTAGCCATTACCTTCACCAGGGTTTGAACCTGGGTCTCCTGCATTACAAGCAGATTCTTTACCATCCGAGCTACTAGGGAAGTCCAATAGCTTTGGGGCGCTTATTAGCTGGGAGTGCTTGCTAAGTAGCTTCAGTCATATCTGACTCTTTGCAACCTTATGGACTGTAGCTCACCAGGCTCCTCTGTCCATGGGATTCTCTAGGCAAAAATACTGGAATGGGTTGCCGTGCCCTCCTCCAGGGGATCTTCTTGATCCAAGGATTGAACTTCAGTCTTTGTCTCCTGCATTAGCAAGTGGATTCTTTACCACAAGCACCACCAGGGAAGCAAAAATATCCCCCACCCCCCCACACACAAATAGCACTAATAAACCAGATCAGCAGTGTTGCAGAATACAAAATCAATGTACAAAAATCAGTTACATTTCTATACATGAACAATAAACAAGATGAAGAGTAAATTAAGAAAACATATCCCATTTACAACAGCACCAAAAAGAATAAAATATTGAGGAATAAACTTAGTCCAGGAAGCTAAAGGCTTGTACACTGAAAATTATAAAACATTGCTGAAAGGAATTAAACACAAATAAACACATCTGTGTTCATGAATTGGAAGAATTAGTAGTATTAAAATGTCTACACTACCTAAAGCAACCTACAGACTCAACGTAATTCCTACTGAAATCTCAATGGCATTTTTTTTAGAAATAGGAAAAAAAACAAAGCTAATTTAGGATTTTGGTTCTTTCTCATATTTAGATTGTTTTTTTCAATTTGGGGAGAAGTTCTCAAATCAAAGAATACCTTGGCAATTCCTTAGAAGTATCTATAAATTGATATAATCTCATTGATGATATCTTTTTTTCTTACTTTCTCTTATTTGGAATCCAGCCTATGAGAGCCCTTAGTGGTGGTGGGGGTGGGGGTGGGGTCCAACTAGAGCAGCCAATATGAGTGCTTATCTAGCCTCCCTGCCAAATAACCATGAGTGTCCACTAGTAGCCCCAACCACTAGTTAAATGAACCAAGAAGTGCTGAATATTGTTTTTCATGTTAAACTTGTGGACTAAAAGAAACCCACCTATCTCCTTCTTTCTATGGTTTCCAGGAGCATACCTCATAGTAGGCCCAGAACCTCGACTGGTAGAGGACCCAGGAGAGCCAGGGCCAGTAGAAGAAGAATGAATTTCATGGTTGCAAGGGTTCAGGATGATGGTGTGTTCATAGACTGGGAATCCAACTATGAGCTTCTTAGCTGGGGCCCATTGTCCTTCCAGTAGTTCTTGGCATAATCCTGCAATCACAGGCAGCTTAGTTTGAGGCCCCACCCAGTTGATGGCCTAATAATTAGGTATTAACTAGACTTTTAGGTAGGGTGGCTATGTTATCAAAAGGAGCCTTTTGAGATAGAGACATACTATTTCAAAAGAGCTATATCAGTGATGCTCTAAAATGCATTGCAAATATTTTATAGCAAGTAAATTTGTACAGCAAGTAAAACCATACCAAAAAGTTTGGTTAATATCTAATTACTAGGCCATCAACTGGATAGGGCCTCTAGCTAAGCTGCCTGCCATTGCTGGATTACCTTAAGAACTACTTGAAGGACAATAACATACCAATATATAGGCTTTGGGGCTTCCCTGATGACTCAAGACAGTAAAGAAACTGCCCACAATGCAGGATACCTGGGTATGATCCCTGGATCAGAAAAATCCCCTGGAGAAGGGAATGGCTACCCACCCCAGCATTCTTGCCTGGAGAATTGCAAGGACAGAGGAAACTTGTGGGCCATAGTTCATGGGGTAGTAAAGAGTTAGACACAACTGAGGAATTCACACACACACACACACAATTTTAGATATACCCTTCACACTAAAAGTATACGACAGAAAGACTTGGTTCATTTAACTAGTGGTTGGGGCTACTGGTGGACACTCATGGTTATTTGGCAGGGAGGCTGGATAAGCACTCATATTGGCTGCTCTAGTTGGACCCCCCACTAAAAGTTTTCTGTTTGGTTGGTTTTTTTAGTAATTTTTCTGGTATGATTCATTGCTGAATGGTGAATGGCTGAAATTCTGTACATGTGCAAGAACTGGAATGGTACAAAATAAGCAAAGCAGAAAGGGAACAGAAAGAGGGGAAAGGTGGAAGAAACATTCTAGAATTCATTAAAAAAAAGAGTAATTTGCTTCATTTTCTTTTATTAAAAAAGCACTGGCTGTTTTCTTGTCTCTTATCTGATAAAACTGTCAGTACAGGGTAATTAGTTGGTGAATTTTTAGTAAATAAGAACTAGTTAATTCATTATAACAGCTTAATTTCCCACTAAGGGCTTCCCAGGTGGCACTAGTGGTAAAGAACACTCCTGCCAATGCAGGACACATAAGAGACGTGGGTTTAATCCCTGGATTGAGAAGATCTCCTGGAGGAGGGCATAGCAACCCACTCCAGTCTTCCATGGACAGAGGAGCCTGGTGAGCTACAGTCCATAAGGTCACAAAGAGTCAGACATGACTGAAGCTACTTAGCAAGCACTCCCAGCAAATAAGTGCCCAAAAGCTATTGGACTTCCCTAGTAGCTTAGATGGTAAAGAATCTGCCTGTAATGCAGGAGACCCAGGTTCAAACCCGGGCTACCCATCCTAGTATTCTTGCCTGGAGAATTCCAAGGACAGAGGAGCCCCTCAGGCTACAGACCACGTAAACCAAGAGTCAGAAATGACTGAGCAACTGGTACACACACACACACACACACACACAGACTTTAGATATACCTTTCCCACCAGAAATAGGAGAAGTACTAAAAGTTTTTTTTTTTTTTTTTTTTTAAAATTTTTCTGGTATGATTCATTGGTGAATGACTGAAAGTCTGTACAGCATACATGTCCAAGAATTCGAATAGCAGAAAATAAGCAAAGCAGAAAGGGAACAGGAAGAGGGGAAAGGTGGGAGAAACATTTTATAATTTATGAAAAAAATGAGTAATGGACTTCATTTTCTTTGATGAAAAATGTACTGGTTGTTAATCTTGCACTAAATTTATGATCCCTTTGTCCCTGTATCTCCATGTAATTGATAACATCCCTGGGCTGTATTTTGATCTGTGCAGGGACTCATCACACTGAGGTTGGCGTTGCTTCCAGTTGGGTATTTGTAGAGACAGCTGATCTCTCCAGAGTAGCCCTCCCAAGATGAGTGTCTCCTGCATAAGCGATACCCAGAGAAGTTATGGGACATGTTATTGCTCACTGGGACAGGTGGAGGAATCTTACAGGCTGATTGGCTGGTAAGGATGCCAGCAACTACAGAAGTGGTGACTATCAGCCTGGGCTTGTTGATCTACTTGGCCTTCCGTTCAAAAGGTTCGCACATTTCCTGTACATGAATAGAAAAAATTCTATAAATTTCAACTCTAAGCTGACTTGCATTGCTATTTTTTGAATTACATTAATCTCTCCGATCCTTCATTCTTCAGCATCCTCACCAGAATGGAGTCTCCAGATCCTTCATCTCCAATTGAGATTGTAGGGATTTATGCTTTCTATATGGCCTCAGTGATCTTTCACAAGTGACTGATTGTGTGCTTTCCAGTCAAAATGATATGGAACATAGTTTACTTGCATCAGGACAGTGAAGAGCTGATTATTCTAAGGAATGCTCCCACAAAAGCCAAGGTTCTTCCAAAGTCCAACCCATCACACTTGTAGTGGAGCCGGAATTTGGTGACCCAACCAATAGAAAAGTCTGAGTGGTTCCCAGGAGTGGATAGCATGGCAGCAAAACTAAGAGAAACCCAAAGAAGGCAGGGTAAGACCTTGGTGGTCCCAACACCTTGTAGTAAAACCAAAGTAGAAAGTCATCTTGAAAAATTAATGGAGCAGTTCCAAAGCCCCAGTTGCCAAGAGCCAGGAGAATGTTCATTTGTCTATTACTGAGGGAAAAGAAGTAAAGTGTTGCATCAGAACAAATAGAAAGAAAGATTGACTGATCATTTCAACATCAGCTGTTGGAGTAACTGGGAAGCCAGGAGTCTCACACTGCCTCTCATGGTGATTTTCTTTATTCTCATCCTTATTTCCTAAATTGTGAGAGTGGTTGGAGTAGGTGACCCCAAATTGCTATGTTTCAGTGTCTCTACTGTTCTAATTACTCCCCTTGGAGTGAAGTCCATGACTAAGGACACAGTGCTTCATCAACGCCAGCTTTGGATGGATTCTAAGTGGAAGATTGTTTCCATCTAAGTCCACAGGAATATGGACTTTCCTAAATTTTCCTTGGTGGTGGAACTGTGTTTCAGTTGGCAACCACTTCCTATGAGCCAACGATTTCCCTTATGTTAGAGTCATCACTATACTGGAAATATTAAGAATCTATGTGCTTCTTGTTGGCCTGTTTAGAATTTCTGCCTGGGGGCTGCTGTGGAAGGTTTTGTTCAACCTGTTATTGAAGGTAAAAAGATTTTAACTCACAGTTCTTTCATCATTTACATGTCTTTCAGGTCAACGAGAGCTTGGTAGAGATTCACATCCTTTCTTTTGATGGTGTGATCTCATTTCCCACATTCCAGCAAAGGCATAGATCAGATGAGTATAAAGGTAGAGGTGAGGCCAGGCTTGAAGTGTCCCAGACCTGGCAGGTACTTGGCCTAGTTGGTGAAGTAGTAGGTCAGCTGGTGGGCAGAACCTACTTCCCAGAGGAATACAGTGGGAAACTCTCACTGAGAAAGCTCCCTGGAGAGTTGCAGATTGTTTAAGAAATCACATATTTCCAAATAACTTTTCTGTTTAAATCTGAAGAGGGAAGGGGAGGATCTGAATGAGATTCTTGTGTATTACAGCAAACCTGTAATTTATAGGCAATTCAGGGCTGATGGTATCTCTTAGCGGTATCTCTGTTTCACTAAGAGGGAATTTTAAACCTTATCAATCAATGCTTTTTGCTAAAATGAAACCTTAAAACTGGAAAACTCTGATTTAAATGTACTCTAGTTCCCTTACATGCTAATATTAACAATTACTAATGGTTACTCAGCATGTGCTGTGTTCCAAGCAGTGCTCTGAGTAAATTATTAATAATTAAATTCACTCATTAACTCTCACTAAAGCCCCATGTGGTCAGTACTATATTTACTCCATTGCTTCCATTTTACTCATTTGGAAATGTAAACAGAAAGGATAATAGTGTATGTCTATTAATACCTGTAGCTATCTCCCTGAGGAGTAATTTCACTAAGGGCAAAAATGAACCATCCAGTAGGAGTCGAGAGTCCTGGCTTCAGGTACAGATTCTGCCATGATAACTTCATGAACTCCCTATACTTCCAGGGTCAAGTTATCTGACTCATCTTTGCCTTTTGTTGTTGTTGTTCAGTCACTCAGTCATGTCTGACTCTGCGACCCCCTGGACTGCAGCACACCAGGCTTCCCTGTCCTTCACATCTCCCAGAGCTTGCACAAACTCATGTCCATTGAGTCAGTGATGCCATCCAGCCAACTTGTTCTCTGTCATCCCCTTCTCCTCCTGCCTTCAACCTTTCTCAACATCAGAGTCCTTTCCAACAAGCTGGCTTTTTGCACCAAGTGGTCAAAGTATTGGAGCTTCAGCTTCAGCATCAGTCCTTCCAATGAATATTCAGGGTTGACTTCCTTTAGGGTTGACTAGTTTGATCTGCCTGCAATCCAAGAGTCTTCTCAAAACATTGCAGCTCCAAAACATCGATTCTTCAACACTCAGCCTTCTTTATGTTTCAACTCTCACATCTATACATGACTACTGGAAAAAAACATAGCTTTGACTCTATGGACCTTTATTGGCAAAGTAATGTCTCTACTTTTTAATATGTTGTCTAGGTTTGTCATAGCTTTTCTTCCAAGAAACAAGTGTCTTTTTTTTTAATTAATTAATTTTAATTGGAGGCTTATTACAATATTGTGGTGGTTTTTGCCATACATTCACATGAATCAGCCATGAATGTACATGTGTCTCCCACCCTGAACCCCCTTCCCACCTCCCTCCCCATCCCATCCCATCCCTCAGGGTCATCCCAGTGCACCAGCCGTGAGCACCCTGTCTCATGCCACCTGGACTGACAATCTATTCACATATGATAATATACATGTTTCAGTGCTATTCTCTCAAATCATCCCACCCTCACCTTCTCTCACAGAGTCCAAAAGTTTGTTCATTACATCTGTGTCTCTTTTGCTGTCTCACATATAGGGTCATCATTACCATCTTTCTAAATTCCATATATAAGTATTAATGTACTGTATTGGTTTTTTCATTCTTACTTCGCTCTGTATAATAGGCTCCAGTTTCATCCACCTCATTAGAACTGATTCAAATGCATTCTTTTTAATAGCTGAGAAATAGTCCATTGTGTATGTATACCACAGCTTTCTTATCCATTCATCTGCCAGTGAATATCTAGGTTGCTTCAATGTCCTGGCTATTACAAACAGTGCTGCAATGAACATTGGGGTACATGTGTCACTTTCAATTCTGGTTTCCTCAGTGTGTATGCCCAGCAGTGGGATTGCTGGGTCATATGGCAGTTCTATTTCCAGTTTTTAAGAAATCTCCACATTGTTCTCCATAGTGGCTGTACTAGTTTGCATTCCCACCAACAGTGTAAGATGGTTCTCTTTTCTCCACACCCTCTCCAGCATTTGTTGTTTGTAGACCTTTTTATAGCAGCCATTCTGACCGGAGTGAGATGGTACCTTATTGTGCTTTTGATTTGTATTTCTCTGATAATGAGGGATGTTGAGCATCTTCTCATGTGTTTGTTAGCCATCCGTATGTCTTCTTTGAAGAAATGTCTGTTTAGTTCTTTGGCCCATTTTTTGATTGGGTCGTTTATTTTTCTGGAATTGAGCTGCGTGAACTGCTTGTATATTTTTGATTAATTCTTTGTCAGTTGCTTCATTTGCTATTATTTTCTCCTATTCTGAAGGCTGTCTTTTCACCTTGCTTATAGTTTCCTTTGTTGTGCAAGAGCTTTTAATTTTAATTAGGTCCCATTTGTTTATTTTTGCTTTTGTTTCCAATATTCTGGGAGGTGGGTCATAGAGGATCCTGCTGTGATTTATGTCAAAGAGTGTTTTGCCTATGTTTTCCTCTAGGAGTTTTATAGTTTCTGGTCTTACATTTAGATCTTTAATGGATTTTGAGTTTATTTCTGTGTATGGTGTTAGAAAGTGTTCTAGTTTCATTCTTCTACAAGTGGTTGACCAGTTTTCCCAGCACCACTTGTTAAAGAGATTGTCTTTTCTCCATTGTACATTCTTGGCTCCTTTGTCAAAGATAAGGTGCCCATAGGTGTGTGGATTTATCTCTGGGCTTTCTATTTTGTTCCACTGATCTATATTTCTGTCTTTGTGCCAGTACCATACTGTCTTGATGACTGTAGCTTTGTAGTATATTCTGAAGTCAGGCAGGTTGATTCCTCCAGGAGGAACAAGTGTCTTTTAATTGCATAGCTGCAGTCACTGTCCTCAGTGATTTTGGAACCCAAGAAATTAAAGTCTGCCACTGTTTCCATTGTTTCCCCATTTATTTGCCATGAAATGATGGAACTGGATACCATGATCTTCATTTTTTTGAATGTTGAATTTTAAGCCAGCTTTTTCACTCCCCTCTTTCACCTTCATCAAGAAGCTCTTTATTTCCTTTTCACTTTCTGCCATTAGGGTGCTGTCATCTGCATATCTGAGGTTACTGATATTTCTCCTGGCAATCTCCATTCCAGCTTGTGCTTCATCCAGCCTGGCATTTCACATGATGTACTCTGCATAAAAGTTAAATTAGCAGGGTGAAAATATACAGCCTTGATGTACTACTTTCCCAATTTTGAACCAGTTTGTTGTTCCATGTCCAGTACTAACTGCTGCTTCTTGACCTGCATACAGGTTTTTCAGGAGGCAGGTAAGGTGTTCTGGTATTCCCATCTGTTAAAGAATTTTTCAGTTTGTTGTGATCTATACAGTCAATTAAGCAAAGCTAGATATTTTTCTGGAATTTTCTTTATTTTTCTATGATCCTACAGATGTTGGCAATTTGATCTGGTTCCTCTGTCTTTTCTAAATCCAGCTCGTACATCTAGAAGTTCTCAGTTCACATACTGTTGAAGCCTAACCTGGAGGATTTTGAGCATGACCTTGCTAGCATGTGAACTAATTGCAATTGTGTGGTAGTTTGAACATTGTTTGGCATTGCCCTTCTTTGCAAATGGAATGAAAACTGACCTTTTCCATTCCTGAGGCCGCTGCTGAGTTTTCCATATTTGTTGGCATATAAGTGCAGCACTTTCATAGCATCATCTTTTAGAATTTGAAATAGTTCAGCTGGAATTCCATCACCTCCACCAGCTTTGTTTGTAGTTATGCTTTCTAAGCTCCACTTGACTTCACACTCTAGGATGTCTGGCTTTAGGTGAGTGATAACACCATCATGGTTATCTAGATCATTAAGATCTTCTTTGTATAGTTCTTCTGTGTGTTCTTGCCACATCTTCTTAATATCTTCTGCTTCCCTTAGGTCCATACCATTTCTGTCCTTTTTGTGCCCATCTTTGCATGAAATGTTCCCTTGGCATGTCTAATCTTCTTGAACAGATCTCTATTCTTTCCCATTCTATTGTTTTCCTCTATTTCCTTGCATTGATCGATTAGGAAGGTTTTCTTCTCTCTTCCTACTATTCTTTGGAACTCTGCATTCAGACGTCTATATCTTTCCTTTTCTCCTTTTCCTTTTACTTCTTCTTTTCTCAACTATTTGTAAGGCCTCCTCAGACAACTATTTTGCCTTGTTGCATTTCTTTTTCATGGGGATGGTTTGATCACCATCTCCCATACAATGTTATGAATCTGTCCATAATTCTTCACTCTGTCCATAATTCTTCACTCTGTCTATCAGAGCTAATCCTTTGGATCTATGTGTCACTTTCACCATGTAATCATAAGGGATTTGATTGAGGTCATATCTGAATAGCCTAGTGGTTTTCCTTACTTTCTTCATTGGAGCGTTTGCCTCCAATGCAGGAGACCTGGGTTCGATCCCTGGGTCGGGAAGATACCCTGGAGAAGGAAATGGCAATCCACTCCAGTATTCTTGTCTGGAGAATCCCATGGACAGAGAAGCCTAGTAGGTTACAGTCCACGGGGTTGCAAAGAGTCGGACACGACTGAGCGACTTCACCTTCTTCAGTTTAAGTCTGAATTTTGCAATATGGAGAAAGCCCTTACAGGGCTATTAATGTTCTTTCATTCTGGCCTTTTCTCATCAGTAAAGCCAGCCTATGATTCTAAAGCAGGAGTATGATTCTAGAGCAGGTACAGTCTCTCAAAGGACTGTAAGGACTAGGACTACAGTGGAGATGAGGGTAGGGTGAGGGAGGAGGGAGAAATGCAGATACAACCCTTAATCCAAGTACAGGATATAATGGATGAAAACACATCCTGGACTTGGAATTTAGGAAAAGTCTGATGGAGCCTCCACCACTAACACTGAGGGGCTTGAGAAAGTCACTTAATCCTGCCAGCTTTCTAGCTCATGCATTTGTAGCAAGCAATCTCACTGGTCCTTCTCAGAAGGAATGACAATCCACTCCAGTATTTTTGCCTGGAGAATTCCATGGACAGAGAGCATGGTGGGATAAAAGCCATGTGGTTGCAAAGAATGGACATGACTGAAGCAACTAATATTTCCAGAAGCAGATTAATATGCTTCACTCTGTCTCCCTTTCCCCTGTGCCTTTGCTTTTGAATGGAACAAATGTCCAGATTCTCAAATTTCCTGTGTGCCTGCCACTAGAATTCATCTGCCTGAAAATGAAGTTTATAATCTGAAGATTTTCCTTCTTTGCTTCCCCTTTTTCACAATTGTTGTTCTTCTCAATGGAGAAAGAATATAAAGCATGTGGGTCACAAAGATTGTAGGTTTAGCTCTTTCTCTTCAATGAGGCAGCCAGTAAGAAGATGCAGAGATGCAAATCTCTGTGAGACACTGATGGGGTCTTTGGTCTTGAGGTTGAGCCCAGTGACCATGTCAAAGGTGTCAAAGGAATGTCAAAGGCAAAATTCAAGACAAAGAGGGCATCCCACCTATCCAGCAGCTTCCAATCTCCATGAGCAAACAGCTGGAGGGTTTCAATACTCACTCATTTCAATACTCACAATATCCAGAAAAAATTCATTCTGAACTTGTTCCTTCACCTACCAGGTGGCATTATTTCCACTAGTTAGACCAGAAATGTCACTTTGACAAGGTAATCTGTCCCAAGGGCTTCCCTCATCTGTACCCCTACACTGCCAAATGTTATAAGCTGTACCAACAACCTGCCCCTCAAGAAGAAGGTCCATTACAGCCCCTCCTGCTCTGTAGGGTGGTAGTTCCTTAGCCTTAGCTCTCAATAAAGTTTCCTTTAAGTTGAATGGAGCAGCAAAAAAAAAAAAAAGATCTCAGATTTAAACTTAACTATAACTTAACTAAAACCAGCTTGATCATCTGGAAGTTCACGGTTCACATATTGCTGAAGCCTGGCTTGGAGAATTTTGAGCATTACTTTACTAGCATGTGAGATGAGTGCAATTGTGCAGTAGTTTGAGCATTCTTTGGCATTGCCTTTCTTTAGGATTGGAATGAAAACTGACCTTTTCCAGTCCTGTGGCCACTGCTGAGTTTTCCAAATTTGTTGGCATATTGAGTGCAGCACTTTCACAGCATTATCTTTCATTATTTGAAATAGCTTAACTGGAATTCCATCACCTCCACTAGCTTTGTTCATAGTGATGCTTTCTAAGGCCCACTTGACTTCACATTCCAGGATGTTTGGCTCTAGGTGAATGATCACACCATCGTGATTATCTTGGTCTTTAAGATTTTTTTTGTACAGTTCTTCTGTGTATTCTTGCCACTTCTTCTAAATATCTTCTGCTTCTGTTAGGTCCATACAATTTCTGTTCTTTATCGAGCCCATCTTTGCATGAAATGTTCCCTTGGTATCTCTAATTTTCTTGAGGATATCTCTAGTCTTTCCCATTCTGTTGTTTTCCTCTATTTCTTTGCACTGATCGCTGAGGAAGGCTTTCTTATCTCTTCTTGCTATTCTTTGGAACTCTGCATTCAGATGTTTATATCTTGAGAAACCTATATGCAGGTCAGGAAGCAACAGTTAGAATCAGACATGGAACAACAGACTGGTTCCAAATAGGAAAAGGAGTACGTCAAAGCTGTATATTGTCACCCTGCTTATTTAACTTATATGCAGAGTACAACATGAGAAACACTGGCCTGGAAGAAGCACTAGCTGGAATCAAGATTGCCGGGAGAAATATCAATAACCTCAGATACGGAGATGACACCACCCTTAAGGCAGAAAGTGAAGAGGAACTAAAAAGCCTCCTGATGAAAGTGAAAGAAGAGAGTGAAAAGATTGGCCTAAAGCTCAACATTCAGAAAATGAGGATCATGGTATCTGGTCCCATCACTTCATGGGAAATAGATGTGAAAACAGTGGAAACAGTGAGAGACTTTATTTTGGGGGACTCCAAAATCACTGCAGATGGTGACCTCAGGCATGAAATTAAAAGACGCTTACTCCTTGGAAGAAAAGTTATGACCAACCTAGATAGCATATTCAAAAGCAGAGACATTACTTTGCCAACAAATGTCCATCTAGTCAAGGCTATGGTTTTTCCAGTGGTCATGTATGGATGTGAGAGTTGGACTGTGAAGAAAGCTGAGTGCCAAAAAATTGTTGCTTTTGAACTGTGGTGTTGAAGAAGACTCTTGAGAGTCCCTTGGACTGCAAGGAGATCCAACCAGTCCATTCTGAAGATCAGCCCTGGGATTTCTTTGGAAGGAACGATGCTAAAGCTGAAACTTCAGTACTTTGGCCACCTCATGCGAAGAGTTGACTCATTGGAAAAGACTCTGATGCTGGGAAGGATTGGGGGCAGGAGGAGAAGGGGACGACCAAGGATGAGATGGCTGGATAGCATCACTGACTCGATGGACGTGAGTCTGAGTGAACTCCGGGAGCTGGAGAGTTGGTGATGGACAGGGAGGCCTGGCGTGCTGCAAGTCATGGGGTCACAAAGAGTCAGACATGACTGAGCGACTGAACTGAACTGAACTGATAACTTAACTATGGTGCCTCCCTGGTGGCGCTAGTGGTAAACAGCCCACCTGCCAAAGCAGGACACCTAAGACACATGCGTTTGATCCCTGGGTTGGGAAGATCCCCTGGAGGAGGGCATGGCAACCCACTCCAGTATTCTTGCATGGAGAATCCCATGGACAGAAGATCCTGGCAGGCTACAGTCCATAGGGTTACAAAGAGTTGGACATGACTGAAGCGACTTAGCAAGCCACATGCAAACCTTAACTATACCAGTAATCACAGTGAACGTAAATGGGCTAAATACTCTAGGCATAAGTCAAAGATTGCTCATTTACTTTCTTGTTTTAAAACTGCTTAAAAGTATGTTGCTTATGAGACACATACCACAAATAAATAGCAAGACTGAAGTATAAGGATGAGAAAAATATATAACATAAAAACTAGCCAAAGGAAGTTGGTGTAGCTATATTAATATCAGAAGAGTAGACTTTAAGATAATAAGTAGTCTTTGAGAATAAAGAAGGACATTTTATAATAATTATGAATTATTATATAATATTAATTAGTATAATAATAAATATCAGATCAATTATTATAATAATTGATCCAACAAAAGATATCAAAATGGAAAAATCTCTAATATATATAAACTGATAAAACTGAAAGGAGAAATTGACAGTTCACAATCACACTGTGAGCTGTCAAAGTATCTCTCCACTTTAACAGAACATAGAAAAGTCAATAATGTCTAGATCTAGTGGATTATTAATAAATTTGAGCTAATTTGCATACATAAATCACTGTATCCACTGTTGCACAGTCTTACTTTTCAAGTGGACAAGAAGGAATAAGGAGTGTAAGGATACTTGTTTCCAGAGAGTTCCCATCACAAAGTACATCCAAAGAAGAAATACTTTGATAGAGAGACAGAATCTAACAGGTGGTACTCATAGACATGTTCACAGAAATCTGAGAGTGTTGCCATAGGAATGAGCATATGGGAAGCCAGGTAATAGGTATTAAAAGAAGGCATTCTTCCAGTAAAAGGTTAGTCACAGGTTGAAAGAAATAAAGGGAGGAGGTGCAGTTCCCAGCCCTTATAACCTTGTAGAGACATACTGTATGAAAATCATCGGCCTGTACCTGTATCAAACTATTCATTAATGTTCATTTATTTATTTAATAATGACCTAATGAATGCCTACATTGTGCCAGGTACCATGAGGATGCTTGGTTATATAAGTAAACAAGACATAGGGCTCGCTGTCACTGGTACAGATAGGTAAATAAGTGGGAAATTATGATCTGGTGAATTAAGTTCTATAAGACAAATTGGTCTGGATTTAATTGGGTCCAACTATTAGAGCCAAATAAAGGGAGCTCAGCTTGAGGAGTGGGCAGCTCCACATCTGGAGTTAAGGATTCCAAAGGGAAGGGGCAGAGGTAGATAGAGAGAATCAATAAAATGTATTTGGATAAGATCATCTTGAGAATATCCTGCATTTAGTACTAGGATTATGGAAGATGGGGGCAAGGGAAGCTTAACAAAGTGATAATGCAAAAATTCACCACTTAAAAAATTAAATAGCTCTAATCTACAGATGATATGTCTGAGAAAGTGAAAAAAGTTAAATACAAAATAGTGTGCATCTGTACATATAAACCATAAGAAACAGATAATAATGGATTATTCTGGAAAATGGGACTACAGAACAAGTGTGGACCATTGTAAAAGTAGCCACACTGGTTTATAGCTCTTTGCATCAGGATTTGATTTGGCCTTGCTATTTGCTTTGATTGATAGAGAGTGAGTGTGAGTTCCTGGTCTAGTTTTGAAGAGGCCATGTGGGTTTTGCTCTCACAATCTTAGAATGCTGAGACTGCCATGTGTGCAGGGCTAGCCTGAGGGAAGACAAGAAACATGTGGCCTGTCACTTTACTGGCCCTAGCTGATAGCCAGGAAGCCCTAACAATGGGCCAGGCTGCTGACTGTCAGCTGACCATAGAGGCATACGTCAGCCCAGCCAAGACCAGTAGAAGGAATACCCAGCCCATCCTAGCCCAAATAGTTGATTCATAGAATTGAGGACTAAGTTCATTGTTGCTGGGTTGTTTTTTTTTTTTTTTTAATTTAAAGTTTTTTAATTGTGGTAGAAAACATGTGCTGTAATATTCACCCTCTTAACCATTTTTAAGTATACAGTTCAGTAGGGTTTACTATAATCACATTTTGCACAACAGCTGTCTAGAGCATGTTCATCTTCCCAAGTTGAAACTCCATACCAACTGAACAAAACTCCCCATTTCCCCCTCCCCACAGTGCCCTCTAACCACAGTCTACTTTCTGTGTCCATGCTTTTGACTAATCTAGATACCTCCTGTAAGGGAAATCATACAGTATTTGTCTTTTTGTGATAGGTTTATTTCACTCTGCAAAGTTCATCCATAGTGTAGCATGTAAAATGGTCATTATTATAAGCCACTATATTTGAGGGAGGTTTATCATGCAGTAAAAGTTAACTGATATAAAAAGGATAGTCTCAAAGGGTTTGATTCATTAAGTCTGGGATAAAGACTTGAAATCCGATGAAAATATTGGTTTAGATATTAGTTGGAGGAAATAGCAAGAGAAGAGACTTCAGAGTTAAACTACAAGCCACACAAGAGACTTGAGGACCAGGGTAGTCCTGTGAGACTTATTGTTTAGGTCAGTGTTCCCTCAATTGCCCTTCAAAGTTGTGTCAATGAGCGTTGTGTTCAGGATGAAAAAAGTTCTTTGGTTGAATATGTTGGGGAAATGCTGCATATATATGATATATAATTATATCATATATTTTTATATATTTATTATATATAGAATATAGTCTAAGTAATATTGCTTCTGTTCAATAGAAATATATTGGGAGCCCCCCATATAACTGTAATAGCCACATTTAGAAAAGTAAAAAGAAACAGGTAAAGTTAATTTAATAATATTTTAATTAATCTAATTGATCTATAACATCATTTTATCATGGGACTACTCATTTATATCAATTATATAAAAGTTACTTGGGTATTTTACTTTTTTTTCCTTTATGAGTCTTTCAAAGCTGGTGTGTATTTCAGCTTAAATATATATCTCAGTTTGGATGAGCCACGTTTCAAGTGCTGAGTAGTCACCTGTGACTCATGGCTACTATTTTCAACAGCCCATCTCCAGAGAGCCCAGCAGAAAGGCCAGGTTTGGCTCTTATGTTATAGGCTTGCTATTGGTTGGCTCTGATTGATTGCATTTTTGACTTAGGCCCTTCCGTTCTTTTGAGGGATGCTATAGGAGGCAACCGTCTATAAAACAGGCCTTGTCTTTACTGGGAGGATGCTCATCTTCTTGTTATACAGTGTTCTCTTTATGAAAATCCTGGGGAGAAGTCTGTTTTTGTCCTTAGAATCTAAAATAGTTGGGCTTGTCTTGTTGGTTTGTTCTGATCTTGCAGACATTATATATTGTTTAACTAATTTCTTTTTCTATTTTTTACTGGCTACTAGAAATGTAGAAGCAAATCTGTGGCCTACACATCATATGAATATAGGATACATTTCCCCAAATGTGTTCTGTTTATTATCAGTTTGCAAACCACTGGTGTTCTTCAGAGCATGTTTTGTGAAACACTGCAGCTGATTGAAACAGTCACTTGTCAGATCCAAATGATAACACTGACACCGATCTAAAAAAACAAAAACCTGGTGATGAAATGAGCAACTAGAGACAGCAGAACAAGAGTGAGGCAGGTGAGCATCCATGTGCAGGAATAATGGGCAAGGTCCGAGCACCTGGTCCAATAGACTCCCTACCTTCCATCTGGGTTCTCAGAGCTTCTAGCCAGGAAGTTTTTAAAGAACACCTTCCCTGGTGGCTCAGATGGTAAAACATCTGCCTACGATGCAGGAGACCCGGGTTTGATCCCTGGGTCGGGAAGATCCCCTGGAGAAGGAAATGGCAACCCACTCCAGTACTCTTGCTTGGAAAATTCCATGGACAGAGGAGCCTGGTAGGTTACAGTCCATAGGATTGCAAAGAATTGGACGTGACATCATGAGAAACGCTGGACTGGATGAAACACAAGCTGGAATCAAGATTGCCGGGAGAAATATCAATAACCTCAGATATGCAGATGACACCATCCTTATGGCAGAAAGTGAAGAGGAACTAAAAAGCCTCTTGATGAAAGTGAAAGAGGAGAGTGAAAAAGTTGGCTTAAAGCTCAACATTCAGAAAACAAAGATCATGGCATCGGTCCCATCACTTCATGGGAAATAGATGGGGAAACAGTGGAAACAGTGTCAGACTTTATTTTGGGGGGCTCCAAAATCACTGCAGATGGTGACTGCAGCCATGAAATTAAAAGACGCTTACTCCTTGGAAGAAAATTATGACCAACCTAGACAGCATATTCAAAAGCAGAGACATTACTTTGCCAGGGAGGCCTGGCGTGCTGTGATTCATGGGGTCGCAAAGAGTCGGACACGACTGAGCGACTGAACTGAACTGAATTGAACTGAGCTACTTCACTTTCTTTCTTTCTAGCCAGGGCATGGCCACCTGTTTCTTGTTGCTGGAAATGGTGGCAGCTGCCTCCGGCTAGTCTGTGGTGGCCCAGATCGACTGGTTAGAAGGGAACCCCAGCAGCCAGCACCAAGCAGCCTTAGGAGTCCAGGAGCCCTGCAGCTGAGAAGGTCCTCACTTCCCTGGTGATTTTCCCAGGGCAGGACCCAGGACAGGCCGCTCCCTTCAGCCAAGAATCCACCTTTGGATTCTGATCTTGACAGCTCAAGCCAACACAGGATGCCCCTACTGAGATTGGGGGGTGCGGGGGGGAGCGGGGCGGGAACTGCCAAGCACTGGATCACCCAGTCTGTGGGTGTGGATGAAAATTGCAGGTAGCTGGGAGAATTGTGAAGGGCAGGAGATGTAAATCACTGACACCTCCAACACGCTGTCACTTGTCTCCTTCTGGGAACAGGGATGGGGATTTCCTTGCTGGGCTCCCCCACCCTTCCCGTCCAGTCCAGGCAAGCAGGCTTTCTTCTCCAACCTGTCAGCTACAAATTGGCACTTACCAAGAGCATTGCCAATGACTGGACAACAAAGGCATTTGCCATCTGCCTGTATGAAGATTGAACCCATGCTGCTATAGCTGTTGAGCTTCAACAATCCCTGAGGGAATTCAGGGTGGAGTGAGGCTCTCTGTGCTCCAGGCAATCTGGTGGGACAGGTCTTTAGATAGTTTGATGTTTTTAGGAACAGATTTTATGATCTCAGTGCTTGCATCTCCTCATATCTCAGTGAAAGTGAAGTCGCTCAGTCGTTCAATTGTTTGTGACCCCGTGGACTGTAGCCCACAAAGCTTCTCCGTCCATGGGATTCTCCAGGAAAAAACACTGGAGTGGGTTGTCATTTCCTTCTCCAGGGGATCTTCCCGACCAGGATGGGATCTTCCCGACCAGGATGGGATCTTCCCGACCAGGATGGGATCTTCCTGACCAGGGGATCGAATCCAGGTCTCCTGCATTGCAGGCAGAAGCTTTAACCTCTGAGCCACCAGGGAAGCCCAAATATCTAGAGAAGCACTAAATCCCTTCATGGTGACATCAGACCCTCATGACTAAAAAAAAACCCTTTTGTAAATTGAATGCTTCATGGTATTGAACTCCCCATTCACCAAAGCCTTATGTATTGACTTTCCTCCACTGCCGCTTTAGAGCAGTCTCTCAGCTATCTGAGTTGCTGCCTCCCGGCTGCAGTCCTCATTTTGCCCCCAATAAAACAACTCACAACTCTCAAGTTGTACATCTTTTTTCAGTCGACAAACCTAAGAGATTTTGGCCCCTCTGCTCTGCGCGCCTCCACCTCCCTACTCCTCGGCCAGCGAAAGGGGAGTGATGGAAGATGTGGGGTGGGACACAGGTAGAAGAACGGAGAGAGCGCCCAGGTGCCTGCAAGTGCGCTCGCCAGGGAGGCCACTTGGGGTCGCTCCGTCTGGGCCGGGATGGGGAAGGGAGGGCGGGGGTGAGGGAGAAGAGGGGCAGCCGCTTGCACGTCCCGGCGCGCGGGGTGGATCTTTGCTTGCAGGAGCAGGTGCTCGTGGCTCTCCACAACACAGCTCTGGGCAACCGACTGCTCCGCCCGGTCGCCTGGGGCAGCGCGGTTGCGTCACCACCTGTCATTTTACTCCAAACCACCCCGGCTCCCGCTTGGAGGTCCTTTCCCCGCCCCGAGGGCGATCAGACAGGCGCAGCGTGATGACTTCAGATTCCTGAAAGGGGGTGTGCTGCAGTCAGGGGACCAGGTCCTAAAACACCGAGTGCTAACCCCCTGACCGCTCCACTCGCTTTCCCACTCAAGTCTGAGTGTGATCCAAAGATTGGAGCCTGGACTGGGATGAAGAGTGGCCTCAGGGTGTGGCTGGGCCAAAGGGCAGCAGAGTGCGGGCTAAGATCACGGACACCTGAGCCATGCCTGCAGCTTTGAAAAGCATTTTCCAGCCCTTTGACCTTAGGCAAGTCTCTCAGCCTCTCTGTGCCGGTTTCCTGTAAAGTGGGAATAATCATCATGACTACCGCAGGGGGTCCTCACGGAAATCCAGCGATCTGATGTTTATTAGAGTGCTGAGGACCGAGCCTGTTCATAGAGTGCCATGTAAATGTTGGTTAAATAAATAAAGCAGCAGGAAGGGACTTGGAGAGAGTTCTGGGGGGAATACCGAAGGTAACTTCCCTCCTGGCAGAGCCGGAGCAATGCGATAAGGGGCCATGTGGTGTGTGGACTCTCCAGATGAAGACAGCAATCCAGACACATTACAGAAGGCTAAAGTGCAAGCCACGGGAATCACAGAGGGATGGGGATCTCTGGGCCAGAGGTGCTGTAATGGCTGTGAAATATGTCAGATCCACAAAAAATTAAGTTCAAGTTTTCCCTTTTTAGTTCGTTTACAAAATGACTGCGTCCCCACTCTGTGTACATCTGGGATCTTCTTTTCTGCAAACTTATAAGGACATTCAGTTTACAGTGGAATATCTGATCAACAGTTCTGAGTCCTTTCACATAATTTATCATCCAAACCCAGACACGCTTGAGAGTGAAAGGGGCATTAGAAATACATGATTTTTAAAAGCAACTATACTCCAATAAAAATTAATAAAATTCTAATGCCTATTAAAAAAAGAAATATGTAATTTTTGAAATGTTTACTTTGCTTAGTGTTTTGCTATACAAATGAACTTAAATAGTTCTGCTAAAACTATTTGCAAAGATTTTTTTCTAAAAAGTGAATATATATGCACAGTAAATAAATATTTAAAATTTTATATAATTATCCTGCTATATATTCACAAACATAAATCAATTTCTTAGCCATATTTCTAAGTAAGGTGTTACTGGCATTTTTCTGAAGAATAAAGATTTTTCAGTATGATTTTATTATTTTTTATAATGTTGCTTGAAATCTTTAAAATTGCTTTTCATGGTTAATCATTTCAAAGATGTTGATACCTTTGATGTTAGATTGCTAGGGCTGCCACAACAAAATGCCGCTCTAGATGGCTTATACAATAAAAATTTATTTCCTCATAGTTCTAGAGGCTAGAAGGCTGAGCTCAAGGTATCTGCCGGGTTGGCTTCTTCTGAGGCCTCTCTCTTTGGTTGATAGATGCCCATCTTCTCCACGTGTCTTCAAGTGGTTTTCCCTCTGTTTGTCTCTGTGTGTGTGTCCTAATCTTTCATAAGGAAACCAGTCATGTTGGATTAGGGGTCACCCTAATGACCTTGTTTTACCTCAGTTACCTCTTTAAGGGCCTTATCTCCAAGTACAGTCACAGTCTGAGGTACTTAGGGTTAGCACTTCAACATATGCATTTTGGAGTGATAGAATTCAGTCCATAATAACTCTACTGATTTTTCTTTGTAGGCCAGAAAATTTTTAATTGAGGAAAACTCTCCTTACAGATGCTCAGAGGAAATTCTGCTAAATAGGTATGTTTGTACTCAGTCAGTCAGTCGTGTCCAACTCTGTGATCCATGGACTATAGCCCACCAGGTGCCTCTGTCCATGGAATTTTCCAGTCAAAAATATTGGAGCGGGTTTCCATTTCCAAGGGATCCTCCCTACCCAGGGATTAAACCTGTGTCTCTTGCACCTCTTGCATTGGCAGTGTATTCTTTACCACTGAGCCACCTAGGAAGCCTGCTAAATGGGGGATATTCTAAGTGGGGGATATTCTTAATTCTGTTTTTTTCTATTAAAATGCTTTAATATTATAATGCTAATATTTTCACAGATGCTATCTTTTTGCTTCCATCCATAGAAGATTTCTTCAACAACTATCTTCATACTCCTTAGAATGTTTCCCCAAACTTAGATGCAAGATTGTACACCTCTTCAGTACACCTCTAATTTAATTCAGTTCAGTTCAGTTCATTTCAGTTGCTCAGTCATGTCCGACTCTTTGCGACCCCATGAATCACAGCACGCCAGGCCTCCCTGTCCATCACCAACTCCCGGAGTTCACTCAGACTCACGTCCATTGAGTCCTTGATGTCATCCAGCCATCTCATCCTTGGTCGTCCCCTTCTCCTCCTGCCCCCAATCCCTCCCAGCATCAAAGTCTTTTCCAATGAGTCAACTCTTTGCATGAGGTGGCCAAAGTACTGGAGTTTCAGCTTTAGCATCATTCCTTCCAAAGAAATCCCAGGGTTGATCTCCTTCAGAATGGACTGGTTGGATCTCCTTGCAGTCCAAGGGACTCTCAAGAGTCTTCTCCAACACCACAGTTCAAAAGCATCAATTCTTCGGTGCTCAGCCTTCTTCACAGTCCAACTCTCACATCCATACATGACTATTGGAAAAACCATAGCCTTGACTAGATGGACCTTAGTCGGCAACGTAATGTCTGCTTTTGAATATGCTATCTAGGTTGGTCATAACTTTTCTTCCAAGGAGTAAGCGTCTTTTAATTTCATGGCTGCAGTCACCATCTGCAGTGATTTTGGAGCCCCCCAAAAATAAAGTCTGACACTGTTTCACTGTTTCTCCATCTATTTCCTATGGAGTGATGGGACCGGATGCCATGATCTTTGTTTTCTGAATGTTGAGCTTTAAGCCAACTTTTTCATTCTCCTCTTTCATTTTTATCAAGAGGCTTTTTATTAGCAATAAATATATCCAATTAAAAATCATACTAAAAATAGTAGCTCTATCAAAATGGTCTTCTTTACAAATTGAAATATTTCAAAATTTTAAAATTTCAAAATTGTATGTTATATACATTTGAGCACTTCCTGTTTAATTTGTTCAGTGCCTCTTTCAGAGTCTTCTTATTTGCAAAATTCTTTTTTGATAATATTAACTTATGAAAACTTCAAACATTAAAATGTTTTAAAGCTTCTCCATTAAATACTTTGATAAAACATTTATAACCAGTTGGGAATAAAATGCAACCAAAGTGCAGAAGACATATAGATTTTTTTTAAGTTCAGTACCACTGTGGAACACTTTGAATTAATTAAGAAATAATTCTTTAATGGTCCAAACATTTATAAAATCAAACAGAAAATAGGCAGCAAAGAGACGAAGCTTGTACTGTCACATTGATGTATATTTTCTTGACTCAACATCAGCATTGTCTAAAAAGTTATAGATCAGTTGCTCTTTATATATAAAAATATTTGAAAATTTTATAACTTTTATCTTGAATGGTAGAATGTCACATTTTAAAACACATTAGTGAGTGATTTGTGACTTCAGCTAACTCCCAGGACATTTCTGCAGGCTTTTTTAAATTTAGAAAGAATATATATATTTTTTTTACATAATGTTTTTTTCCACTGATATTTAAATTCATCACCACAAAAATAATTTTTAATGTTTAACTTTTAAACTGAATTTACAATAGCATTTACAATAATGTCAGATGTTTCACCTTTGACAAAATGAACCACAAAAAGCTTTACTTTGATTTCATGAACTAGGTGAAAAAATTCAACTATTATTAGAATTAACTTACCTGATTTTCTATATAATGCATCAGATTACATCAATATAAATTTGGTATTGTGTAAAAGCTTGTGAATTTATTCTGCAAACAGAGTTTGACTTTAATAATTGTGTGCACACATACATGGTAGAAAAAGAAATGAATTTGGTACTTCTGTTCTTATAGGAAAAGTGTTCTTATATTTACCTAAATTGACATATTATGTTTCACCAAGTGATATAAAATACCTTTAGTAACTACCTGTGTTAAGTAACCAAATTTAAGTAAAATCCTCTTAAACTAATTAGTAATTTAGAAATAGATGGTGATGGTTATTTAGCAGATTTGTGTCCTCTGGTTTTCATGCAATACTCAACAACCCTATGGTAGACAGTTAATGTCAACTAACATCTTACACAAGTTATACATTCATCTCAACTTTCTTGGACTATGAAAATTCAGTACTTAATTTTTCATTATATAGTCACTTTAATTGTATATAGCTAACAAAAGCAGTTACTTGAAAAATAGAAAGTGTTGTCAGAGAATAAAATAAATGGTTGTAGATTTATGCCACACAACAAATGACAAACAACAAATGTCACACAACAAATGACAAACCCTGTAGCAAGAGCATTCGGATTACTCTCTTCAAGTTCAATGGTGTGACTGCTTGATTTCTCTTGTTCATATTTCACGTAATTCTAACCTGTATTTTCCCAAACTTCCCACTGATCCCATGTTGGCCACCTGATGATTTTATGCATCTTGCAGGCCATGGTTCAGGGCTCTGCACAGTAGGTGGCTCACCAAAGAGCAGCAGTATCAAGACCTCCCCCTCTAGCTGGGCTGGTGCTGCTGCTGCTAAGTCGCTTTAGTTGTATCCGACTCTGTGCGACCCCATAGACAGCAGCCCACGAGGCTCCACCATCCCTTGGATTCTCCAGGCAAGAACACTGGAGTGGGTTGCCATTTCCTTCTCCAGTGCATGAAAAGGAAAAGTGAAAGTGAAGTCACTCAGTCATGTCTGACTCTTTGTGACCCCACGGACTGCAGCCTACCAGGCTCCTCTGTCCATAGCATTTTCCAGGCACGAGTACTGGAGTGGGTTGCCATTGCCTTCTCCACTCTAGCTGGGCAGGCCAGAGGAAATAGCTGTCCTTAGCCACTTCCATCCAAGCACATGCTCATTGGTCAGTGAGCATCTGCAAGTGGTCATTGTAAGAGGCAATAATTTAAGCTTTGTCAGAAAAGAACAGGGCTTCCCTGGTGGCTCAGATGATAAAGAATCCGCCTGCAATGTGGGAGACCTGGGTTCAATCCCTGAGTTGGGAAAATCCCCTGGAAGAGGGCATGGCAACCCACTCCAGTATTTTTGCCTGGAGAATCCCCATGGACAGAGGAGCCTGAGAGGCTACTATCCATGGGCTCGCAAAGAGTTGGACACAATGGAGCAACTAAGCACAGCACCACCCGGAAAAGAACCAGGAAAATAGAGATGGGTTATCACCAATGAACATTTAGATTTAACCATGTGTACAGACCATGACACTTTGAAGGACTTGTGGACATAGCTGTGGACAGGGAGAGATTTTAGGACTACCAAGTCAGGGAGAAGGAGTCTCACCCCTGCTCTCTGTGTCACCAGCCACCTTCTGAGAAGGCCTATCTGAGCTGGAGCTTGAGTGGGTTGCAGTGGCAAAAGATACACAGGGCCCTTCACGTGACAAGTGTCTGGGCAGAGAGACAGAGCTGGTGATTATGAGGTATAGAGTGAAGGGCTTTGGGGCTGATAAACAGTAACCATCTAGATGTGAGCATGTAAAGGCCAGTGGGCAGGTGCCTAATGGCCCCATGGATCTCTCTTCTCCAGTTTTTGTGTTCTTCCTGCATGAAGGTACTGTAAGCAGGAACAGAGGAGAGGAAGGAACTCAGATCTACACCGTGGTCCTGGGGCAGGAAGAGTGTCAGAGAGCTGGATCAGGAGCAGAGTCGTAGAGTTGAGGAGGCCAGGGGGTCAAAGGGGAGAGTCCAGGAAGGGGCAGGGGGGCCGGGCATGGGAAGGGGAGAGTGAATCAGATGTGTATAAGAGACAGGATCTACACCGTGGTCCTGGGGCAGGAAGAGTGTCAGAGAGCTGGATCAGGAGCAGAGTCGTAGAGTTGAGGAGGCCAGGGGGTCAAAGGGGAGAGTCCAGGAAGGGGCAGGGGGGCCGGGCATGGGAAGGGGGAGGGGCTGAGGGAAGGGAGGAACCTGCTGCAATTGCTGAGGGGCAGAGGGGCTGTTCCAACTGCCGGGCTCTGCAGCTGGGTCACTGGCTCCCTCGAGACCTCGGGGCCACCTTGGGTTTTGCTTTTCCTCTCTTCAGTATTTTCTTGTACTAATTCCAATGTACTTGGAGGGGAGGTTCCCTGCCTTTCTCGGGTGTACAGAAGGTAGGGTTTGGAGAGATTTACCTTGATCATGAAGCTCTTGGGGTTGGCATATCCAACCTACTGATTCCCCTGTAGGCAAAGGGCACCTCCTGGGGGGCATTCCACACTTCAGTGGCTCGTTTCAGGAGGGAGCATACCTGCGGCAAGAGGAGCAATCATGGCTCAGATGGACCTGGCTCCGCCTGGCTCATGTCTCCCTCTCCCTCTCTTTCTTCTCTGGAATACACTCCCACCCCACCCCTCTTTACTGGAAATAAGAGCGCATGACTCCCATTTCACCTAGGCTCCTTGCCCTTCCTCCTGTGGGTGGCACAGTGGAAAGGGCACTGGCTGGGAAGATGAGATCTGAATTCCTGCCATTCCTGGGTGTGCCAATACCCATCTGCGCAAAAGGAACAGGGCAGCTTCTTTGCCTTGCGCCTCAGTTTCCCCTTGAAACTAGCTTGTTTGTTCTTTTATTTGAAAGAATGTTTGTCACAAAAGAGCCAACAAGGGGTGCTAACGCATAATGGCTAGGGTCTCAGATGCTGCAGCTGGACAGCCTTTGAATCTGAGCTTGGCCACTTAGTAGTTCTGTGACCTTGAGCAGGTTTCTTAATCCCTCTGTGCCTCCCTGTCTTCTGTGTAAGATGGTTAAATCCATCTCACCATTGTGAGTGTTAAATAGGATAATATATAAAAATCACTGACAACAGAGCTAGTTATCCATTTGGACTTGGTAAATGTTAACCAATACTAGTATTAATCACACATATTTACTCTAAAAGATTAAAATTTAAGATATTTTATTAATAGTTTACCCTTCCCTCCCCACCACATACACTCAGAGCAGGCAACATGGGGTACCCTGAATAGAAATCAAAGAATAAATTCTCTCTTATTTTGAAGTATTTTTGACCCTTTAGGACAGAGAGTCAATCTCTTTGGTCCTCCCAGCCCTCTGGGACATTACCTCAAAGTTGCCAAGACTCCCTGCCTCCTGAGTGTAGGCTCTGGCAGCCCCCAGGCCAGAGGTGGGAGCATCCCAGCCACAGTTGGCAGGGTTGGTGAGAGTGAAGGTACTGGCGTAAGCCCCAAAGCCCACCATCAGTTTCTCAGCAGGGCATCTTGGTTTTTCCAGTAGTTCATTGCATAATGCTAAAAGAAACTTAAGGAAGATGTTTACTAAGAAGCAGCTTAGCTTGTGCCCAGAGGCCTGTGAAATAGTCAACATTTTCTACCCAGTTTCCCAGCCACTTTAGATATAGTCTGCAGTCAAGACTCTTCCATAACCCAGCCTCATAGAAGTGAAGTGAAGTGAAGTCGCTCAGTCGTGTCCGACTCTTTGCGACCCCATGGACTGTAGCCTACCAGGCTTCTCCGTCCATGGGATTTTCCAGGCAAGAATACTGGAGTGGGTTACCATTTCCTTCTCCAGGGGATCTTCCCGACCCAGGGATCGAACCCAGGTCTCCCACGTTGGAGGCAGACGCTTTAACCTCTGAGCCACCAGGGAAGCCTCATAGAAAGGAAAGTCATACCCTCCCTTCTGGAACTTGGTGTTATAGGCACCCTCTTTAAGAGGTACATCATGTAGGTACCAGGGCTCAGTGTCAATTAGGAATGAAATGTTCCATTATCCTTCTTCCCCTCATACTAGACTTGGCATTTGGGATGTAACTGGAGTTCAGTCATGCATCCTCTCATTTCCCCAACTGGCTAAATATGGTATCTCAGAATTGTTTAAGCATAGGGTTTTCCCCTGGGAGACTTTTCCGTGCCAATTTTAAAGTCTCTGGTTGAATTCTGCACTGAAATCACATCTAATCAATTTATACATCTACTAATCATTAAGAAGGTTTATTATATAGATGCCTATGCCATACAGGTTAGGAAGCGCAATCTTATAGAATAGGGAGAAAGTGGATGAAAAGTGAGGAAGATTAGGGGCAAGATAGATCATGAAATGTGTTCCTAACATCAATGAAAATGATAGTTATATTTTTTCCCCAATGTTTGGGATTATCCCAAACCACAATTCTGCTTCCTTTGGTGTAAAAGATAAATGAGTACAATTAATTATAGGCATAAGGAAGTAGGCAACATGAACTGAGTTAAGAAAGCTCATCATCTTCATCTTGTCCATCAAGCTTCCTCAGCCTTCCTTTTACTCCTTGTCCAGAGATCTCAAGACTTGGTTGAAAATATTCATCAGAGCTGGCTGGCCCAAATCCTCACTTACCACACCAAAGTATTTGTTGTCTCCCTTGTCATTGGGTCCTAAAAACAAGGGGCTATCCTCTCCTGTGAAACCATCCCAGGAGCCTCTAAGGTCATCAGTTCAGTCGCTCAGTCGTGTCCGACTCTTTGCGACCCCATGAATCACAGCACGCCAGGCCTCCCTGTTCATCACCATCTCTCGGAGATCACTCAGACTCACATCCATCGAGTCAGTGATGCCATCCAGCCATCTCATCCTCGGTCGTCCCCTTCTCCTCCCGCCGCCAATCCCTCCCAGCATCAGAGTCTTTTCCAATGAGTCAATTCTTCGCATGAGGTGGCCAAAGTACTGGAGTTTCAGCTTTAGCATCATTCCTTCCAAAGAAATCCCAGGGTTGATCTCCTTCAGAATGGACTGGTTGGATCTCCTTGCAGTCCAAGGGACTCTCAAGAGTCTTCTCAGGGCATGTGTTGGATCTCCGGTTGAGGAACTAAGATGCCATATGCCTGTCTCTTATACACATCTAGATGTGTATAAGAGACAGGCATAGAAGTTAAATAAGCAGGGTGACAATATACAGCCTTGACGGACTCCTTTTCCTATTTGGAACCAGTCTGTTGTTCCATGTCCAGTTCTAACTGTTGCTTCCTGACCTGCATACAGATTTCTCAAGATCATAGGTCATTACATTGATGAGGTCCATGTACCTTGGGTAGTGGGGGGTAGGATATAAGAGAAGCAAAATTACCCAAGGAAAATAATACTCTCCATCCCACTTCCCCTGAAGGTCCTGCTGCTACTGCTAAGTCACTTCAGTCGTGTCTGACTCTGTGCAACCCACCAGGCTCCCCCATCCCTGGGGGAGCAAGAACACTGGAGTGGGTTGCCATTTCCTTCCCAATGCATGAAAAGGAAAAGTGAAAGTGAAGTCGCTCAGTCGGGTCCGACCCTCAGCAACCCCATGGACTGTAGCCTTCCAGGCTCCTCCGTCCATGGGATTTTCCAGGCAAGAGTACTGGAGTGGGGTACCATTGCCTTCTCTGCTGAAAGGTCCTAGTCCCAGCTGAATATGGTTTGTAATCATGTCATGAAGGAGTATGCTTTAGTATTCTTTACTCCATTCTGTCTCACCTTTATTTGAAAAGTTGATATATAGAAGGCACACAATCTGTAACTAATAACTCATTGCACTCAGACTTTCAGGTCTTACAGAAGTTTGAAACTCAACTAACTTTTCCAAGTAGCCTTTTGTCATTAAGAATTTTGACTAGCTTCCCATGTCTCTCTCAGGCTTTGAGATCATCTTATTCTTTTGGGACAGAGCCCGCTCTCTCCAGGGTGTCTGAGCATTAGCCAATCTATGCGGGAGATCTCAGAGTTAATCAGTTCTGAACTTGGGCCCACAGGCCTGGAGATTACTTACTTTGACATTTCAGGGATCTGGTAAGCAGTCTCAAGGGTACCTTTGCCAGCTGACACAGCAGCAGAAGTCAGCAACCTGGGCTTGTTGCTCTGGGTGACTTCATGCTAAAAAGCCTCATACATTTCCTATGAGACAGAGGACACTGGACTGAAGCTGCAAGGACCAATAAGCATCTTACAAGGTCATGATTCTCATAAGGGAAGCTGAAGGTATTCAGCTTAGAGTTCTTTGCTTCAGAAAGTGTTGTTGGTCTTTGGGAACAATAATGAGTTTTTCTTAAAAAAAAGAAAAAATTGTATTGAGAGAAAATTGGTGATTTTCTAAGAGTCCTTCTATATAAAAGAGACCTTTTAAATATTAAAACAAACAGGGCTTCCCTGGTGGCTCAAAGCTAAAGAATCTGCCTGCCAATGCAGGAGACACAGGTTCAGTCCCTGGTCTGGGAAGGTCTCACACACCATGAAGCAACTAAGCCCGTGTGCAACAACTATTGAGCCTGTGCTCTAGAGCCCAGGAAGCACAACTCCTGGAGGCCCAGCCCTAGTGCCTGTGCTCAACAACAAGCGAAGCCACCACAGGGAGAAGCCCGTGCACTGCAACTAGAGAGTAGCTCCTGATCACTGCACCTAGAGAGAAGCCCATGCAGCAGAAATCAGCAGCCCGGGACTGGCTGGGAAGACCCAGCACGACCAATAAACAAATAAAACTAGTAAAACATAAATAACTAAAATGAACAAATAATGTCCAGGGCATAAAAACAAAACCAAAAACTTCTACAGGACAAAAAATGGCTCCTACCTCTACAAACTACATGCAATTAAATGTAACAATTGGAAAAATCAATATGAAAGATGAGGAAGCAAGAGTATCAAAGCAATCATTGGTGCTCAAACAAGCTGCCCAGGGGAGAAAACACTCTGGCCCAACAACTTTATGTCTGTTCCTGGTGGCAGAAGTACCCCCTGGAGGCCTCCACTTACCAAAGCGAGGGGTTATTGAGCATCTCAGTCTGTAACTAGCTCATCTTGTCCTATACATTGCCCCTTAGGGAAGAACCTATTTGAGGACTATTTGACTTCCAATAGTGGTGCTTAGAACATGAATGTTTCAGACTCTTTGGCAGGCTTCTTACTGTAAATAAATTAACTTTCATTGTGTTGCCTTACACTAGTCTGCATAACTTGGCTCTATGAGTTTTCCCCGAAAGCATGATCTAATCTTGCACTAAAGAAATCAGGCTTTGAGCCAGGCAGGCTGAGATTCACACTTTCAGCTGTATTCAGAATTCCTCATGCAGAGGTCTTCTCCCCCGCTGAGATACTATATTCTTAGGACACAGAGAAGGTAAGTCACCTTCAACAGGACAGTGAAGAGTTGCTTGGTGTCAGCTGGGCTGCCACGGTTGCCAGGATACCCCTAGTCAATATCCAGCCCATCAAAGTTGTTCTTCCTCAAAAGCTGTATGGCTGACTGGATGAAGGTCTGGCAGTTCTCAGCAGTGGCTGCCATGTCAGAGAATCTGAAGTCAGCAAGTCATTATGATCTTAGTGGCAGTGAGTGGCTTCAACATGGACTTTCTCAAGTGCAGGGTTCTCCCATGGAGCACTTGGGGCCAGGGGATGGGGGACATGGAACACGGGAAGAAGCAATAGTGATCTAAGCTCTTGGATCCTGTCTTGTCACTTAGCCTCTTACTTGTCCAGATGCATATTCAATTATTCAAGTGTTCATTTGACATTTGGTAGTGCTGGGGTATCAGAGAAGGCAATGGCACCCCACTCCAGTACTCTTGCCTGGAAAATCCTATGGACAGAGGAGCCTGGTAGGCTGCAGTCCATGGGGTCGCTAAGAGTCAGATACGACTGAGCGACTTCACTTTCACTTTTCACTTTCATACATTAGAGAAGGAAATGGCAACCCACTCCAGTGTCCTTGCCTGGAGAATCCCAGGGACGGGGGAGCCTGGTGAGCTGCCATCTATGGGGTTGCACAGAGTCGGACACGACTGAAGTGACTTAGCAGCAGCAACAGCAGTGGTGAGGTATAGTGGTGAATAAAATAGTTTCTGCCCTGGAGGAGCTTCTTTGGAGGAAGGTATAGATAAGCAGACAATCAGTTAAAATACAGCCTGGTAAGAGCTATGATCAAGGAAGGAAAGACTTCAAAGAGAGCTCTAATGAGAAGGTTAAGGGATATCTAAACTGATACCTGCAATCTAAAGACA
This sequence comes from Cephalophus harveyi, assembly GCA_006410635.1. NCBI lineage: Eukaryota > Metazoa > Chordata > Mammalia > Artiodactyla > Bovidae > Cephalophus > Cephalophus harveyi. The sequence continues at coordinate 592,180 of SJYT01047396.1, forward strand.
ACCCATGTCAGAGAATCTTAGAGCACTTGAAGACTGGATGAGACTGAGTAATCTGGGAGTGATTCTGCCTTGAATACAAAGTCTTACCCCTGAGTCCCGAAGTTCCAGCCTCCAACAGATATCAGGGTTTTCAGTTCTATATTGCTGGAGATAGGAAGATTCCAGTGTAAATGAAATTCTCCAGGGAAAGTGATGTCATCTGCTGACTACCCTCTTATCCCACACCTGAGCAGCCCCAGGTCTACCCTTTTAGCAGTCTATGCTCTTGCGCTAGGAGCAAAGCTCTCTGTAAGAGCAAGGTACTCTCTTACTGGGACCTCCCCAGTGGCTGAGCGGTAAAGAATCCGCTTGCAATGCAGAAGACACAGGAGTTGTGGGTTCGATCCCTGGGTTGGGAAGATCCCCTGCAGGAAGGCATAGCTATCCACTCTCACATTCTTGCCTGGAGAATCCTATGGACAGAGGAGCCTGGTGAGTTAGAGTCCACAGGATGGCAGAGTTGGACACAGCTAAAGTGACTTAGCACACAGGCACTCTCTTACTATAGGTACCTCCAGGACACAGTATTAATACTCACTGAACAGGTTCCTGTTCCTGGCCCTGAGAGTGAGCTGATGGATTCTGCTTTGACAGGAAGCTTCAGGGGAAGACAAAGCAGGCCATCTAAAAGCAGTCCCTTAACACAGATGGTAGGTGGGCTGGAGCTGTCAGGACATACAAGACCAGAAAGCTGAAAGTCTGAGTCTGTTAAAGGAAAGAGCAAGGAATAGGGGCAGTAGAAGTGTCTACAATTTACTAAATGCTTACCAAATGCCAGGCATGTCACATGCATTGCTCACACTTACAATCAGGCAGGAACTATTAGTCTCACATTGCCCTCTAAATAATATTCAGAAAAGCTAAGCAATGTGTTTCACGTCACCCAGCTACCAAGGCTGGCAGAGCAGGATTCAAACCTAACTCCTCTATTCCATGGTGACTCCCAGCAGGCATCAGGTCCTTTGAACTCGATCTTAAAACCTACCCACTGATTCCCAACTGGACCAATTAACCTATCTGATTAACTGGTTGGGCATTCCTGGATTCTGCCACTTACTAATTATATGGTCTAAGGAAAACCTCTCTATGATACAGTATCCTCAGTTTAAAATATCTGTTAAAACTTTGCATCTGTTGTGAGGGTTACATTAAAAAAAATAAATGAAAAGCACTTAGCATAAGGCCTGGCTCACCCAATTCATTGGTAGTCACCCAATACATATGCCAAGTGTTTAATTGGCATGAGAGCCATCTTAAGTTAAACTGGTAGCTAGCTCACAGGGTGGTGTGGGACTTTACTGCAATGCAGCAAACTCCAGGGGACTGTATTCACAATGAATCCCTTGTAGGTAGTACCTTGTGGGACTATAGAATACAATGCAGAGGGTCTGCTAAGAAAATAATCTAGGCAAATGACAGCAACCTGCCTCCCTGGGGAGAGTGATGTTAACAACTCTGCCAATGAGGCATGAGGGCGATGGCAAACAGGACTCAAAGACTAGGCATTCTGATACTGGTATCTTTAAGGACTTCTGAAAGGCTTCCAACTCAGCCCAGAGCCCCAGCACAGAACTCACTAGTGCTTGAGTCCATTAATGCCAGCATAGAGGGTCTCGTCATTCCACTCGATGGTTGTAATCTGGCAGTTGGTCATGCCAGCAGAAGCATAGATGATATGTGTGCAGAGGCAAGGGTCCATATTCTCGGGCATGTAGCAGGCAAACCAGAGCAGTACTGGCTCCAGTTAGTGAAGTAACAGACAATTTTGGTGGCTGTGCCTGGAATGGCAGGGAAATAAGAGATGGTCCCTGCCCTGACTAATGTCCCTTGTACCCAGGGACCCCTGACACTCTGCATCCATGGGGCACTTACCCAGCTGCAGCAGGAGGGCCAGCCCGAAAAAGAAGACAAGAGATCTCGGTCAGAGGGTAGCAGGGTCATTATTTCCCTGGCTGGCCTGGGAGAGCACAGTGCAGTAAAGTGAGAAGGGGAGTTGGGACCTGCTCTAAGTCCTTTCCCAACATGGACCCCTGCATGATGCTTTCAAGGAAAGTGGCTAAGGCAGGCATTCGGTGAGCTACCTGAAAGCTCAGATGATAGTGAGCAGTTCAGGAACTAGGGCTGTTATTTACCTGCTATTTATTCAACAAACTCATATTAAGTATTGGTTTGTTGTTCAGTCTCCAAGCCATGTCTGACACTTTCGTGATCCCATGGACTGTAGCCCACCAGGCTCCTCTGTCCATGGAATTTCCCAGGCAAGAATACTGGAGTCAGTTGCCATTTCCTTCTCCAGGGGTTCTTGCCAACCCAGGGATGAAGCTGGCATCTCCTGAGTCTCCAGTATTGGCAGGCGGATTCTTTAGCACTGAGCCACCAGGGAAGCACAAGTATTGGCTACTGAAAACAAAAAGAAAAATTAGGCAAGCTCCCTGCCTTCAAAGAACTCAGAACCTGGTGGGAAATCAAACCTATAAGAACAATCAAACCTCAGTGCAATGCAATGACACAAGCAATAAACCTGGGATATGCAAAGCATTGTAGAAAACAAATCAGGGAAGACTTCCCCAGAGATAATATTTGGACTGCTCTCTGTATTTCCTCTAGGCTTCTTTGGGATTTGTGCCTTCTTCTCCCTGTGACGGGGCTTACCTGGTGGCTCAGACAATAAAGAATCTGTCTGCAATGCAAGAGACCAGGGTTTGAGCCCTGGGTCAGGAAGATACCCTGGAGAAGGGGATGGCAACCCACTCTAGCATTCTTGCCTTGGGAATTCCATGGACAGAGGAGTCTGGTGGGCTACAGTCCACAGGGATCCAAAGAGCCAGACATAACTAAGAGACTAACACACACACATACGTGTGCGCGTGTGCACACACACACACATCCCTATCTCTGCATGTATTACACTGAGGCACTAGTTTATTGGTCTGCCCACTAGACTATGAACTCCCTGAGGGCAGGGACTGTGTTTACACTGCTGAAACTCCACTACCCAGTCCAGTGTTTAGCACACGATCTACTCTCTATTAACATGTGTTGAATGAACAGACTCAAAAGATAATCCAAAGTGGTGGAGAAGGGCATAAGAGGCAATAAAGGTGGAGAAAGGGTGGGCAGGCAGAGGTCACTTCTGGTAGCAATCTCTTCACACTGAGAACTAAAACTCACCTTTTCCAGAACCAGCTTTGCTCTACTTCTCAACTAAAATGATGGTCCTAAATTTTATTTTCATCCAAGCTATTAATACCTAGTCTTACCCAGGATGAGCCGTTGTGCCTGGCCCAGCAGCCAATCTCATTGGGCTCCTACCCACAGTCTGGGCATCATCTCTGGGGGTGAGTTAGCACTGGAGGAATTGCATGAGCTCTTTAAGATCTTGTCTGCCTTCTTCCTGAGAACCCTCACACCTGTCCCCAGAGTGTTCATTCGGAGAAACCTCAGCCTCACCCATTTTTTTTTTTCTGCTAATTGTTCCTGTTAATTAATCTTAGTCCAGTCTATGCACTGAGCTCCCTCTGAGGTTGGCAGAACATTGGGATCAGAATGGCTAGCCCAAGTCTTTTCACCATCCTGCATGAGGAAATGGCCTTGTCCTGCGGCACCAGAGAGATCCACTTTCTTTTCCCTCTGAAGCTCTTGGGTGCTCACTGGGCCCTTCCCTCCTCCCTCTTTCCCTCTTTTTTCCTTCCTTCCCCACTATGTTATGAACCCAAGGAAGCTTCCAGAGAGAAAGGGGACAAGGAAGCCTTGGAAGAGAGCTAGGGAGGAGACAGAATAAACGGAGGAGAGGAAGCCGGTACTCTGAAAGCTCAGCTGGGCCTCCCGGGACAGACTCACCTGCAAGAAGCAGTAATTTGCCATTCTAATGGAAAGTGCTCCATGCAAGTTCCAAGGCTGAATGGGCACTTGACAGCTTTTTATAGCCCTGCAGACCTTGCCACCACACACCTGGCTCCCCTCAGCAAGCAAATTGGCAGCCCAGAAATAAAGGGATATGAGGGGTCACATGGTTCCCATTTACCCTCTGAATCTTATCTGTGTTTTCCTTCTTGGACAATCAACCCCGAGACACAATGGAGACTTGGTAGGAACAACCTTAAAAGGTTATTGACTGAAGATACATTTACGAAAATGGCTTATCTGGCCCAAGCATAGGCAGGCCTTGGGTTCAAAGTCACTATAGTTCAGAGTGGGCCCCACAGGTCAAAAGGGACCATCTGGACTCTAGAGGAGGAGTGTGGACAAGCGAAGTGAGTCTGCCATTTGACCAGGATTTGTCCTTGACTGGACAATGGGAGATGGTCCTGCCCAGCCTCCTGCTCTTTGTAGCAGCAAATGTCAGGAAATGGCTAGAAGTTTGTGAGGTTTCACCAAGTATGCAGTGAGAAAGTATCACTTTCCAAACTTGCTTCTGTTTAATTGAAGGTTGCTTGGTTTACAGAGGATGGAAGAAATTCATGGGGTGGGGCACACACTTCTAGTTAGGCTTTTATTCAGAAGGGAGAAGTAGCAAGGGTGGGGACAAGGCCCCAGAGAGCCATAAAAATCAGAGAAAACATAGCTGTAAAAATGGCTGCAGATCAAGGCTGAGAATCTCAGTGTTTTAGGACCTGCCTCCCTTCATTCCACTGCACTCCCAGCCTAACTACCCAGACAGAAGGGGATGCACCTACAGGAAGCCCACCACAAGGTCATATCCCAAGTGTCCAGACTGTGTCTCAGGCTCACTCAGCCCCGGAAGGCAATGATGTGGTTTTACCTTGGGCGCTGACACCAGCCCCAGGACATCCACTTAGTCTGCCTAAAATCCCAGTTGTGGGTGGTATCACTGGCTGCACTCCGGGAGACACCTCCCACTTAGAAATCTACCAGGTGAGTGTTCAAGGTCTTCAGAAAGATGCTGATCAGACTGTTGGAAGCTTCTAATCCAGACTCAGTCTGGGTTCACAGAGAATACAGGGAAGGAACCTACAGACTTCAGTACAAGTACTCCCAGGGCTATTATCCAGTTTCCTCTGACCTTTCCCAGGCCTTAGACTCACTTGGCCTCTGGTCATTGACTGCCAAGAACTTGATGAATTAACTAACTAGAATTGGCCCAGTCCTGAAAATAATAATAACAGCTAACATTTACTCAGCAAGGTGCCAGGTGATTAATTCACTTAATGCTAAAAAACAAACAAACAAAAAAAAAAAACCCCTTTGAGACAGATACTATTATTGCCTTGCCATCCCTTTTACAGACTGGGGAAACTGAGGTTTAAAGGAACTTAAGTAAAATGCTCGAGGTCACACTGAGAAGCAGAGCTCAGATCCAAGCAGAGACAGCCTGCCCCTGGGACCTGGAATCTCTTACTCCACTCCCCTTCATCCATACCATCTCATGCAACTGTCAATTAAAAGGAATGTACAACCCGGGAGTTGTGAGTTAAGTTTTATTTGGAGCAAAATGAGGACTGAAGCCCTGGAGACTGTGCCTCAGATAGCTCTGAGACACTACTCCAAAAGGGGAGTAGGGGAAGGTCAATATATAAGATTTGGGTGAAGAGGGAGTTCCATGCAATCAAGTGCTTACCTTATAAGAGGTTTTCTGTAGTTATCAAGAGTTGATGTCACCAAGAAGGGATTTAGTACTTTCCTAGATATGAAGAAAAGCTATGCCAAAGCTATAGTTAAAGCTGTGGTTTTTCCAGCAGTCATGTATGGATGTGAGAGTTGGGTCATAAAGAAAGCTCATCACTGAAGAACTGATGCTTTTGAACTGTGGTGTTGGAGAAGACCCTTGAGAGTCTCTTGGACAGCAAGGAGATGAAACCAGTCAATCTTAAAAGAAATCAGTCCTGAATATTCATTGGAAGGACTGATGCTAAAGCTGGAGTTCCAATACTTTGGCCACCTGATGAGAAGCACTGGCTAATTTGAAAAGACCCTGATGCTGGGAAAGATTGAAGGCAAGAGGAGAAGGGGATGGCAGAGGATGAGATGGTTGGATGTGTTAGGTAGGTAGAATAGGGAAAAGGAGTCCAAAATGGCGGTGACTAAAAAACAAGGAAGGTCAAAGGAAGGTCCGAGGACCAGAGTGAAGACTCAGGTAGAACAAACAGCACTCCTGGCTAAGCCCAATTTGCATAGGGCAGGCCCAGGTGGAGGCAAAAACATATAAAAGGAAGAGCCAAAGCACTCTCTCTCGCTCTCTCTCTTCCTCTCCTGCGTGCATGCGCTCTTTCTCTCTCTCTCCCTCTCTCTCTCTCTCCCTCTCCCACGCACTCCTCCACTCTCTTCTTTTCAAGTCTTTGGGTTGGCATGCCCTCATGCTTTGAGGATGGATTCTCCTACTATCTTCTAATAAAATAGAGCTGTAACACTGATTTGCCTAAGAGCTATAACACGGTTTGTCCAAGACCCGAGAGCTGTGATGCGCCAAGAGCTTTAATGTCCGTCACTCCAAATCTTTGTTGTGACGAGACAAAGAACCGAGGAACATACACTCGCGTGACAGATGGCATCACCAACTCAATGGACATGAGTTTGAGCAAACTCCGGAAGTTGGTGTTGGACAGGGAAGCCCAGCATGCTGCAGTCCATGGGGTTGCAAAGAGTCGGACACGACTGAGTGACTGAACTGAACTGAGAGTTAATAAGATAAGATCGGTCACTTAAGAGGAGAGTTTTGCAGAATGAGGCTTTTGCAGAATTTATGTTTGTTTCCCTGGAGCACAGAGGGCCTCATTCTCTACCAGCTGCAGCAGCACAGGCTTCAGTGTCTGCAGAGGCAGGTGGCAAATGCCCTTAAAGCATCAATGCTTCCTCTTTGGTAGAGAACACTTAGCCTTAAAAGATCTCCTTAAAAGAGTTGTTTTAGGGGTGGGAGAGAGGAGGAGAAGGTTGATCAGAGTTTCTCTCCAATCTCAGCTGAACAAAAGGTCCTAATATCCTTACTCTTCTCCTGGATATTTGCAAAGCAAATGGTTCTCTCCTCACAGCAAGTATGAGAAAGGAATGCATAGAGTTCAGGGCTTAGAGCTCAAGACACAGACCTTCCACGGACTCTCAGGCTCCATGAAAGGCCAAGGTTAATATGTTGGGCAGCTGTCCATGATAACGAAAGTAACAACAAACACAAGTACCATCCTTCCTTACCCCTCATACCTCTGGCAGCAAGCATGCTTATTATTTCCATTTTACAGAGAAAACAGGGGGGCACAGAGAGGGTAAAGAACTTGACCAAAGTCACGTGGTCAGTGAGTTAGAGCAACGCCAGGATGTGCACCCAGGCAGCCTGACTCTCAATTATTTCACTCCTCTGTTTCTGGAGAATGCAATAATCAGAGGAAGCAAAGGACTGAGCCAGTGTTAGAAAATCAGAGAAGTGCCCTCAGGCAATGGCTAACTTATAGTAAAAAGACTGAAGCTCTTGGGCAGCATTTAGGGGGCCCTGCAGACAAAGTTCCCCTAGTCTCCAGCAGCTCTTGCCACCTCTGTTCTTTCATAAGTACATCTGACATTTTCTCAATCATAAAGGAATAAATCCCCTTTTCAACTTAAAAAAAATGCACAGTATGAGAGTTTCAAGTTAAGTTTTATTTGGGGCAAAACGAGGACTATAGCCTAGGAGATAGCACTTCAGATAGCTCTGAGAAACTGAGGCAGAGATTACTAGGCAGTCAGTGCAGAACTCTGAGACCTCGGTCTTATTTTCAGTAAACATCCAGCTCCATTGTCCTGAATTCCTGGAATGTGTGTTTAGTCTGATAAATCATCAGCACTCAGATCCAGGGAAGGGCAGTAATTAAATTCTGTTCCATACTCTTGAGGGTAAAACAACTGACGATCATTAATCTTAAACCATACATCTGGTCCATGGTAAAATGGCCAAAGGGCATGAAAAAGGGTGATGACTTAATCCAAGGATCAAGAGAAGCCTGAAAGATATTAAGTATCTTGACCTTTAAATTGGTTGGTTAGAAATGTGATTTAAGGAAGGATATAAAAACTGGTGTAAGAGCCACCTTGAGGGAGCTTTTTACCCCCTCCCAGTGTCTATACTGAGGGCTTTGTGCTTTCCTCCTCTTTAATAAATTCTATTGCTTCCTTCTGTGAGTGTTTGCGTGTTCCTGGATTCCATTCTTCGGCTCCATGGGCAAGAACTCAGATACTCCTCTCAAAACTGCTCCAAAGGAGTAGGGGGAAGGACAGTATACATGTGATTTTGGTGAAGGGGGAATACACGCAATCAAGCACATGTTTTTTACTGAAGGTTTCTGCTAGTCACGAGGAGCAGTCGTCACCATGAAGGATTTTAGTGCTTTTTTAGACATGAACAGATACAAGGATTGGGCTCATAAAATTGGCTCCTCAAAATGTCTAACTATCTGAAGACCTGTTCTGCCTGTTTTCAGAGCATGGAGCACCTCATTTCTGCTCTCCATCTTGAGCTCTTTTCAGGGGGTATTGAAAATCAGCAACTGCAGCAGCACATGATTTAATCCTTTAGAGGTAGATGGCAAGTGCCCATGGCAAGTGCCAATTTATAGTTGACGCCCTAGTAGTTCCACTCCCCCCTCCTTCAGATCCTACAGCCATCTCTCAGCACCTCCTCTGCAGAAATTCTGGTCCTGCTACCACTTAGATATATGACCTTACATTCCCTGGGCCCCAGTCAGCTCATTTGCAAACTGGGCTTATACACCACCTTTATCAGCCAAGAGGATTAAATGCGCACGTGAAAGTGTTGCTTAAGTTTAGGGTAAGGGACTTCCCTGGCAGTCCAGTGGTTAAGACTCCACACTTCCTCTGCAGGGGGCATGTGTTGGATCTCCGGTTGAGGAACTAAGATGCCATATGCTACTCAGCCAAAAATAAATAGATAGATAAAAGAAAGTTTAGGGTAAAAATCATTTTTCAGTAAGGAAAGGGAGAATGAGGGGAAACACAACTTATCCTGGAATTAGGGTATCTGAATTCAAAAACAGCCTTAGACTTCAAGCAGCATTAAACCCTGTTTTGGGTACATGCTTTAGACGAAGAATTGCATAGTAATATTTTAGGCTTTGTACACCATTCGCAGGGCTTCCCATGTGGCACCAGTGGTAAAGAACCCACCTGCCAATGCCGGCAGCATAAGAGATGTGTGTTCGATCCCTGGGTTGGGAAATTCTCCTGGAGGAGGGGATGACAACCCACTCCAGTATTCTTGCCTGGAGAAACCCATGGACAGAGGAAACTGGTGGCTTACAGTCCATAGGGTTGCAAAGAGTCAGACATGACTGAAGTGACTTAGCATGCACGGACACAGAATCTGTTGCAGCTTCTCAACCCTGCCATTGTGGAGAGAAAGCAGCCATAGACAATATGGAAAAAAATTAGGTGCAGCTGTGTTCCCATAAGAGTTTATTCACAGAAGCAAGCAGTGAGTTAGATTTGACCCATTGGCCACAGTTTGCTACTCCCTGCTTTTGGTGTTTCCACCTGGTCCTCTTCCAGTGCAGCCTTCACCATGAGGTGAGGAGATGGCAGGGCTAAGGGCACATCCTTAGCCCTGAAGCCCACACCCTTGCTCTTTTAAACCCTAATCCAGATACCCAGGGTTCCTGCACAAGTAGCCAAACAGCCTGTTCCCACTTTCAGGTCCCGTGCAGCCCTTTTCCCTGTTCACTCATCCTTAGTGTGCACCACAAGGCTGGTGTGAACACATTTGCCAGAGGATCTGTGTATGCATGTGTGTGTGTGTGTGTGCACACATATTGAGGTGGAGTGAAGACAAACTTTGGATGCAAAAGCTGAGATGTCTGTGTTGCAGGAAGGGGGACCCCTTCCAGGGCTCAAGAGTATACTCTTGTCTAACACTCAGAAATGAATCATCCAAGGAGACACGTGTTCTGACAAAGCATGAGACTTTATTGGAAAAAGGCACCCAGGCAGAGAGCAGGAAGGTAAGGGGACCCCAGCAGGGCTGCTCTACCACATCTCCCTCAGTCTCGGGTTTTATGGTGATGGGGTTAGTTTCTGGGTTGTTTCCAGCCACTCACTCTGAATCAGGGTGCTTCTCGGTGGCACATGCATTGCTCAGCCAAGACGGATTTCAGTGAGGATTCTGGGAGGTGGTGGGACACATGGAGTCTCCTTTTGAGTTCTCCTGAATTCTTCGAGTTGGTGATGGCTTGTTAGTTCTATGTTCCTTACCAGGACCTCCTGTTGTAAAATAACTCATGAAAATGGTTACTATAGTGCCTGACAGGGTGGGCAGTTTCGGTCATTGTTTCCCCTAACAACTTCCCCTTTCACCAGCATCTGCCAGTGTGTATGTGAGGTCCTTGCTGTCTGAGTCAGGGCTTTAGATGGGAAGGGAAAGGGGCTACCAGCAGGCTGTGAACCAAGAGCACAAGCCGCTGCATTCTGGCACAGAGTTCTGAGGAGTCTGGGAATTCTAAATTCAAACCTGGTCTTTTGGGTCATTGCAAAATCATATTCGTTAAGAGTATAAATCATATTTTAACCCTTGGCTCTTAAATATTTAGACATATGATATGCAGGCCTATACTTGTACCCACAAATGGTGGGAGAGGACAGCCTTATACGACAAGGTCCAAGATCGCACAAAGGAGGCCACACTGGCTGTAATAAAATGCTTTTTCTTTATTGTGCCTCAAGGGAACCAGTCAGCAGCTGCAGGAGAACAAAGCCAGACCCTGTCTGAGGTCTGAGAGAAAGTCAAGGGGAGATTTGGAGAAGAGACATCCTGAGGGCCTCATCTAACCTCCAAGAGTCCCACACATGAATTCCTGCAGCAGGAGTACGCAGCAAGGTCACCTTACCTACTTAGCTATGAGTTAAGCCTGGAAACAAAAGAAAGTATTTCAAATCCAATCAGTAACATAAGGCCTCAGTCAAGTTACTAAGACATAGATGTTCAGAGTTGAAAAGCTGCTGCCCAATCATATAGTTTAGGAGATTTTGCACTGCTCTGGGCCCTTCTCCAGGACAATATGGCCAGTCCTCTCCAGTTGTCTGTCTGCAGTGATTTCCAGTGTCCCGCTCCTCCACTGAGATGATGTCAGCACACCTGGTTGGTCAGCAGCACTCTCACCTGCACAAGAAGACATAGATTTGCTTACAGAACCCAGGACCCAGGGATGGAGCAGCAGCCAAACCACCTGCTGTTAAGGCAATAATGGGCATGGTCATCAATAATGACCATGAGACCTCTTGACTGTCCACACTAAAGCAAGATCTAGAGAATGGACTTGCAGACACAGTGGAGGAAGGAGAGAGTGGAACAAATAGAGAAAGTAACATAGACGTATATACACCATCATGTGTAAAATAGATACCTGATGAGAAGCTGCTGTATAACACAGGGAGCCCAGCCAGGCACTCTGTGACAACCTGGAGGAGTGGGCTGGGGTAAGTGGAGGGAGACCCAAGAGGGAGGTGATATATGTATAATTACGGCTGATTTGCACTGTTGTACAGCAGAAACTATCACAACGTTTTAAAGCAAATTTCTTCCAATTAAAAAAAAAAAAAACTGTGGATGGGGAGAGAGGAATAGACCATTAATAACAACTGAGATTGGATCTCTCAGCAGTCAATTGGGAGCATAAAGTCAGACTTATTCTGATTTAGAAAATTAAAACAGGCTGATGATTTTGTAGTGAAGAATTGAGGTGGAGTAAATATTTATGCCCATTCTACATGAAAAGAAAGCCCTTAGCTTAGACTGTGCTCAATAAATGGTAGCCAAATTACTATTGTTATATATTAAAAGTCTTCGGAAGCTCACCAAAAGAACAGAATCAGACTAATCAATAAGAAAAAGGAAAACAGAAGGTCCAAAGGAATTTGAGAATTCATCAGTCCAAATATGTGAAGACTACCTCCCCTAGTCTCCTGTGTCCCGCTCTGCCCAGCTCTCTGCCCACTCTCAGTCTGTCTTAAATTCTGTTACCTTTCTAGAGAGCCAAGACTCCTCTTGACAGCTTGAACAAGGGGGTAGGGGCCCTGGCTGCAGAATTTTCCAGTGAAGTCATCCATGTCAATAGACCAGATCATGGCCCCTCCTAGGTTTAAATTCTTTAGAAACTGAACCTGAGGGGAGCACAGAATACTGAGGTTAGAAGGGGTCCTTAAAGGACTAAGACCCACGTCAGGTTCACAGGAGGGTTTGAGCTTAGAATGTAGCAGTAGATCTGCACCCTATGGAGTCAGGGATTCCCTGAAGGAAAGGGTTGCTTGGGAAGGTTTATAAAATGAAGAGAGAGCCACCCGCTATTAACCACCTCTCATGGAATAATCACATCCCAGGTCCAAAACCTAGGCCTCTAGGATGAGGAGTAGAAACTAGAAAATCACTTGCAAGATTTCAACTACAATTGGGTTGTCAATTACACTGATGCCTTTGTCCTGCTTTGCACCTGGAAAGCAAACATCTTAGCAAGGTTTAAGACTGTCTCTTATACACATCTAGCAGGTAGACTCAGAAGTCTGGAGCCTTGTAATCCATGAGAAAGACTGAAGGGTCTGCCCTGGTCAACCACATGGGTGACCATTCTGTATATGCACAAATGTCTCCTTTGCTCTTTTCCCCTTCTTCTCCCTCCTCCCTTCTCTCTACTCCTTGCTTCTCACCTTATTCCTAATTCTTTCTTGCACCTTTTCCACCTCTCCTGCATGTTCTATCGGAGAAGGCAATGGAACCCCACTCCAGTACTCTTGCCTGAAAAATCCCATGGACGGAGGAGCCTGGGAGGCTGCAGTCCATGGGGTCGCTAAGAGTCAGACACGACTGAGCGACTTCACTTTCAGTTTTCACTTTCCTGCATTGGAGAAGGAAATGGCAACCCACTCCAGTGTTCTTGCTTGGAGAGTCCCGGGGACTGGGGAGCCTGGTGGGCTGCTGTCTCTGGGGTCACACAGAGTCAGATACGACTGAAGTGACTTAGCAGCAGCAGCATGTTCTATAAGGTGCTCACAGGTATGACTTAGAATCATGACTAGCTTTGCACCACAGAGGCTTCTCTCCTTCCACACAGAATACTGAGGCATTTGATCACACACCCTGTCTCCCAAGCACTGGAGTGTTCTGCTGTCCTAGAGCCTCTTAAGCAGAGCCTCTTGCTTGGGGACAAATGTCCCAGAGCCTCTTGCTCTCCCAGAACCCAGACATACCTTGGTCTCCACGCTCTCCACATCATCAAAACCCACCCACTGGTTCCCCTTGACTGCATAGGGAACTTGCTGATCCTGGAGCCTTGTGATCTTGGCTCCTTGTAGGAACTGACAGATCTGGTAAGGAAAGGAGAAGCAAGACGTTCACTAATGGGCTCTTCTTTAAATTTATTGAGATAAAAGGGGAAGGTAAGAGTCTTGGGGACAATATCAGAATCTTTACTCCAGGAATCAATGAGAGAAATGGTCAGATACAACATGCAGAATGGATGGTTCAAGGTGAACCTTTGGAAACTGTTGATGCTAAGGCCTCATCAAGAGGAACCACAAACAGCTAGAGGGCAGACAGTACTTGAATTCCACATCAGGCCTCAGTATTGATCAGTAAATCTTTCTATGTCTTCATTTGCAAAACGGAAACAATTATAATTATGTATCTTATATACCTACCTTACAATATTGTTAGGATCAACGGAACTAATACACGTTAGGAAAAAAAAGACAACTTTGAAAACAAGTGCTTTACAGACACGTAGCGTCACAATGTCCATCACCATCATTCCCTACCTTGTAGCTTATCCCCACTTCAACCCTACTACTCTCCCTCTGTCCCTTCCCCCTCTCAATGTGCCTGTGCTGGGATTCCCCTTCTATCATCAGCTATTTTTCTCTTCTTGTTAGCAGAAGTAAGAGCTACTAAAAAAGATGTGAAAAATACATTTTAAAGCCACACAGAAAACTCATTTTGTTTTGCTTACTCTTTTTAGATTATTTACACTCATGATTGCCTCGATGAGACCCCATGGACTATAACCCACCAGGCTCCTGTGTCCATGGATTTCTCCAGGCAAGAATACTGGAGTGGGTTGCCATTTCCTTGTCTATTACCTCAATGAGGGTAATAAATGGAAAGTTGAATATTTAAGGAAATACCAATTTGTCAAAGTTATAGTGATGTAGGGTGATACACTGAACAATCAAGTTAAATTTTCCATGCAATAGAAATGGAATAAGTGAAGTCCTGAATAACTGAAATCCTTCCAGCAGAGTCTGAGCTCTGACCTCTCTTATTCCTTATATTAAGTGATTCAGTGAGGACTCTGATGGTGACTCATTCCCTTTTCCCCTTGTCAACACAACTGATGGTTCTTCAGTCATTCCCCCATGTGAGGTGAGATGAAAAACTGAGCATTACACTCAGAATATCTCAGTGGATGCCAAGACCATCAGTAGCAGTTCATAGCATGCCCATGCCAGTGATGAGGGAATTTACTAGGACTCCAAGCAGAAACCAAGATGTAAGATGTTATTCTTTCCTTACCTGATCAAACTCCTTCCTATCCTTCAAGATCCAGCATACATCTCTCCTCTTCCTTGGAGCCTTCCCCATCACCCATTTCTGAACTCGTGGCCCTCCACATTGGCCACTTAATCGTATCTTGTTTTGCAGTACCTACGTAATGTTATTAACTCTGATAGTTTTAAAACTCTTATTTAACTAGCTTCATTTGTATTCTACATTCTTTCCACCTAGACTGTAAGCCCTTTGAGACAAGGATGAAGAGTGAGTTCTAGCTCTCACAGGACCCAGTCTTTGCGATGTGGGAGCAACCCAAGAGTTTCTGTTGGTTGAATTACTGTTTGACTCTTAGAGCCTCCTATACATTAAAAAATTTTTTTTCTCCAGATTGAGGAGCAGAAAGGAATGATGGTCTAAACAGCCAAACACCTTTGATAGTTATCTCTATGATGTCAAGTCTGTCTGACTGCGGGACAGAATCTGACATATTTGACTGCTCCTTGCTTCTTTTTATTTATTTATTTTTTAATTGAAAGCTAATTGCTTTACAGTATTGTGTTGGTTTCTGGCTCCTCTTCTTGAAACACCCACTTCTCACTCTGTTCTTTGGCACAGAACACTCTGGGTTCTGCCTACCTTCTTGTAGACCTTGTCAGTTTCATTAACGGTCTCCTCTTCCTCTGCCTAACCCTTAAGTACAAGAGGTTCTTGGGTTTTGTTGTTTCTTGCACTTTGGCTTCACATACCACCTTTACGCTGATAGTTTTAGAAGCTACATCTCTAGCACAGGCTGGCCTCTTGTGGTCCAAATCCACATACCGAACTATTCACCTTTTATTTGTATATCCCACAGGTATTTGGATGTCCCACTTGCTCCTCAAACTCAGAATGTCCAAAACTGATCTCATGATTGAGACCAATGCCCACTCTGCTCCTTCGTATCTTCCCCAACTCAGTAAAAATGGCATTACTATCTACTCAGTTGCCCAAGTCAAAAACGTGGAACAGTCTCCCTTTTTCAATCTCCCATACCTATTTCACTTATCCCCATTCCTCACTAGTGCCACCTCCTCTCCAGATTTCAGCTAACGTCACTTCCTCCAGGAAGCATTCCCTGACCCCCTCTCAAGTCAGGGTGCAGAGCTCCTCTTATATGTTCTAATAGCACTCCATACGTTCCTTCCCAGCACTCAGGATGTGCTACTCTATTATTGTCAGATTAAAGCTGAAATGCCTACCTAGACACAGGGGGCAGCTGAGGGCACAGGGAAGCTCCAGATACCTCATAATAAGCAAGGAAGCCTGAAGACTTGGTGATGGGACCAGCGGCTCCGGGACCAGAGGCAGGGGCCCCCACAGCAGTTTCTGCAGAGGCCAGTGTAAAGGAACGTCCGTACGTGGGGATGCCCATGACCACCTTCTCTGCAGGCATCCCCTTGCTTATCCAGTATCCCACAGCATATTCCTAGAAAGAGAAGATAGACTGAGGCACAGCATGTATGGGAAAGAAAGGTGCCAGACCTTACTGAGCCTCCAACCCAAATTCACAGAAGGGACTCCATGATTCCTTCTCTACATCAGTAACTATGGAGGATCCCACTGGATCCAGAGTGTTTATTCTAACGCTCTTAATGCTTTTCCGCACTAAGTAACCAAGTCAGCTTTTTCTAATCATGAAAGAAAACTGAACAATGAATCAGAAAAGAAATGAGGCAAGTGACCTAGAAAACATGAAATCAAGGTTGTCACCATCTGCTTTTCCCCTTTGAGTCAACAGCCTGTGGAATTTGTCTACGCTATGACGGGTTGTATTACTGATGAAGGCGATGGGGGCTGTGGCCATCAGACGCTAGCCTGTGAGGCCTCACACTAACATCAGGTCCAAGAGGCAAGATAAGAGGTAAGAGGCTAGTTTGAGCCTTACTGGCTTCCAGAACAGAATAAGGGGTTACAGAAGGGGAGGGTACGTCTCCTCATCCTTAAAAATCGCTGAGAGAGACGAAAGAATGAAGGGGGCTTGGTTTGATGTAACTTGATCATATGGTGTTCCAGAAAACCCCAGACTAGAAATCAGTATACCCAGCTTGGACTGATCCATTTTGTAATTTTAAATATGAAGGCTTGGAAGTATACAACCCAGACATTTCCTCCTGCCCAATTTTAGGAATACGTCCACATGTACCATGACAACAACAAAACTGCTTTGTTAATGACTTTTTTCCCTCGAATTTTCCATTTTCTACCACTTTTCAGGATATTCACATCAGCAAGAACTTAAAGAGCCAATTAACTTGCCAGGTTTCCATTTCATCATCTGTGAAGTGAAACTGAGGCTTCCTGACCAGCCAACCTCAGATTATTTTGAAGATCAAATTAAATAGGGAATGTGGACACATACAGGAGAGTACTAAGTTCTGTACATCCATGTGGGTTTCAGGAAACGTATGAAGGATGGAGAATTAAGAGAAGACTGGGGTGACTGACACCTCGAGTCAGAGAAAAGTTCAGGACATTTCAGTTGCAAAGTCCTCTGACATTTTCTAGGTGACATTTTTCTGTGCCTGGTCCAAGCATTTTCCCTGTTCTTACCAGCTTCCAGGGTTATCTGAGTCCCTTTTGGGCAATGCATCTCTTCCTCAGTTCGAGACAGAATTAACTCCAGATGACCTGCCCTGGCCTCAGCTCCTCTCACGGCCAGTGTACCCAGCCCTCTTTCTCCCTAAGACTCACCACATTGTAGTAGGAGTTTGTCCCTCTGTCCAGCTGTCCCTTTCTCAGGGGGCTGTTGTGGCCAGTGACAAGGGGCTTTTCCCAAGACCCATGGAAGTCAAAAGACAGGAGGTTGATGAAATCCAGGTCTCTAGATTGCCAAAAGCAAAAGAAGAGATTCTGTGATGAGCAGAGGTGGAAGCAACTACAGTCAACCCGTGAACGCTGCACACTTGAGCTGCACAGTCCACTTTCATACTACAGAACAGTAAATACTATGGGACCACATGGTCTGGGGCTGGCTGAATCCACACATGAGGAGGAACCATGGATACAAAGGGCTGACTGTAAATTATACATGGATTAGCCCTCACTTTGTTTGAGGGTCAACTGTACACATATTCATGTAGAGCTTTGGATGCTGTTAGAAGGATTGAAATTAGCCATAAAGGAGAAGTTCCTGGCTGGGTGATGTGATTAGGATAGTGACTTCACGCTTTCCCTTCTCCCTTTATCCCTCAGACATATTGACACACATCACTTGCGTCAGCCAGGCTGGCAGCAGAGAGATGGAGGGGATGATCCAGTGCACTTACTTTGCCAGTTCCTTGATCTGATAGCTGTTGTCAATCATCTGCCTCCCCGCAGAAACTCCTGCAGTCAAGAGAAGCCTTTCTTTGGTGGATTTTACAAAGTCCTGCTGAAAAGCTTCTGCTAACTTCTGTGAAAAACAAAAAACCCACAGGTCAGTGCTCCCTCCAAGAGCACAGACCTAAGATTCTTACCTGATTTGAAATTTCTAGGACCACATTAGATAGAAAGATTGAAACTTTTCTCCCCATTCCCACATGGGGATGCCTCCTGCCTCAGGCTCAGGAACATCCACATTACACAAGAGGACCACCAGTCTCACTGTACTCAAGAAGAACTATCTGGGTTTCCTCCTAGTAGATTCTCTGATCTATGTGATAGAACTTTATGAGACTATTCCAGTGCTCAGGAGAGTCTATGGCCCTATACTCTTTTACATGGATGTTGCTTCATTTCAGTGTCTTTGTTCTATAAGGAGGCTCTGTTCTTTGATGTTGTCTTTGCACTAAACTAGATCCAAGGACTTTTCCTTCATGAGCTGGGGCTTCTGGAAGGAAGGGACTATCTTCCAACAAGAGCCAGGCTCTTCCTTTTTTTCTCCTGGTATGGCTGTGGGTTTCACGTAAGGGTAACGTGGAGTTTGCCTTACATGAATCAGCACAGTGAAATGAGTGTTGTCTTTTACATTTGGGTAGATCCAACTTATGTCCAGTCCATCAAAGTTATGATTCCTCAGAAATAGGATTACAGAGTTGACAAATTTCAAGGTTGATGAAGAAGATTCAACCATGGGATGGAACCTGGGTAGAAGCAAGACAGATGTTTCTTGGGAAGAAGAAGTAGACATAACACAACATATATATATATTTTTTTAATCCTGATATAGTCTTCCTTTCCCCAATATTTTCTCACTATTTTTCTATCCCAACCCCTGCCTCTTTTGGAACAAATGGGGAGAGAAAGGATTGCTAGGCCAGAAAATCAATGGAGTTGGGTAGAGGAGGACTAGGTTCTCTGCAGCCCTTTCTGCAGGATAACGGAGCTGCCTATGGCAGAGACTCTCCTTGACCAAACTTCAGGCATTTGGTCGCTAAGCCATGTCCAGCTCTTTGTGACTCCGTGAACTGTAGCCTGCCAGATCCTCTGTCCATAGGATTTCCTGGCAAGAATACTGGAGTGGGTTGCCATTTCCTTCTCCAGGGGATCTTTCTGACTTAGAGATCAAACCGGTGTCTCCTGCGCTGGCAGGTGGATTCTTGACCACAGCCTCTGGGGAAGCCCAAACTTTAGTCCAAGTCCTCTGAATTCTCTTCTCAACTCGGCCTTGACCTTGGGCTTCTGTCCCTATCTTTGCGGAATCCTAAATCAGCTTAATGAGAATCCCCCACCCTTGGTATCAGCTCACCCTCAGTATCATCCTCATCCCCTATCATCCCCCAGGTGATATCTTATCATCCTGGCCTGCCTTCAACAAGAGTTCTGTTGAGTCAGTTTCGCAAGAATCTCCCTAGCCCTAATGTTTCCTCTTGGGAATTTTCCATCCACCGACACCCACGAGCAACCTGCTTCTTGGCTCTAGATCCACTTTTGTCTCTGCTGTGTCCAGCATTGAGTCCAGTACTGTCCTGAGGTCTCCTTCCCCCTATTACAATACTTCCTGAATAAAATCTGTTTTTCCCTCTTTAATTACTATCCACCTTTGACTTTCTTTAACATCTTACACCCTTGAAAAAGCAATTTGCAATGAGATGGGCTGAGGGTCAAGAGATCTAGACTTGAGTCCCAGGTCAGAGTCCTTTCTAGTGACCTCTTTGTCACCAAGTGGCTCTCTGGATTCAGCCTGGCCCATCTTTAAAATGGGACTGAAGACACTGATCCTGCCTCATCTATTTCAAAGTGACCACATTTTTGGAAAGCTTCCTAAAAAGAGAGCTGGACTCCATAGGAACTTCTCTTTCCCCACACAAGCAACCCAGTCCTGAATAAACAATCCAGGTGTCTGCAGTCCCTTCTCATGAAAAACCAGGAGGACCCTGAGCCGCTGCAACCCTCCAGGGCTTTCATCTGAACTAGAATTCTTAAGCCAGGAAGTTGATTCTGAGCTGCCCACGCAGAGGGTCTGTACTCCACAACAAGATTTAAAATCCAAATCTGTAGACAAGATATCAGTATTTTCCAGAGGATGTATCCTTTGACTTGTATCACCTCCCACCTCTCTCAATACCTCCCATCCCAGAAAAATTCAGAGTCTTGAATTCATTTGTTTCAATCAATATTAAATTGAGGATTTGCCTCTATGTTATAGCTTATACATGGGATCTAAAAAATGAAACAAACAAATGTATGCTGCAAAAGAGAAAGAGACTCACAGATGTAGAGAACAAAATAGTGGTCACCGGTGGGGAAAGGAAATGGTAGAGAGGTTAGATAAAGGTACAGGATTAAGAGATATTAACTACTATGTATAAAATAAATAAAGATATTATTATACAGTACAAGAAAATATAGCCATTATTTAAAAGGAGTATAACCTGTAAAAATATTGACTCACTATGTTGTATGCCTGAAGCTAATATAATATTGTAACTATACTTTCGTAAAGTTTTTTCTTTTTAATGAGGATTTTGTTCCTGTATATATCTCAGCAGCACTTGGAGGAAATAGCAAAACCAGGTCTATGAGCTGAAAGCCAATGGTAGAAGTAGGTTTGTAACTTTTCTCTTATATTTCGAATGTGTTCACAGTGCTTAGATGAAAAGCAAGGGATACCCCTTTTAGAGAGCAGTTGCATCTGATGCTCTGATCAGAGGTGCTCTGATGCTCTGGGCAGAAGCCTCCAGTTTTAGGAAAGACAACCATTCAACAGAGAAACAAATCTGTGTGGTACACATTTTTAAGCACTGCTGCATGGCACCTGGCACAAAGACTGTCATTTATCTAATAATAGTGACAAAGTTAATGAATAACAATAATTATTGCAACCACTGGGCCCTTATTGCACATCAGCACTGCCTAGACAGTTTGTTTGTATTGCCTGCCCTCACAACTTCATCTTTAAGTTGATTCTGTTATTTTCTTCATTGTGAATTTTTTTAGAAAATGAAGCATAGTGACATTATAAAATTGCCTTTAAAAAAAGAGAAGAATTTGCCTAAAGTCAAACAACTTGCACACAGCTTGCATATAGCTAAAGAGAAATCCAAACCAAATGTTTTAATCTCCAGAGTCCTAGTTTCAACCACTAAACTAATATACAAGGAGTACTTAGCAAATTACTTATTGAAAAATGAATGCATGCACGTAAGAATGAATGAATGAAGATATTTTTAATTAAATCAAAGATAAGCAAGTATTATGAATGAGAGAGAATCTGAGAATCAGAGGGATAGTTACCATGAAAACCCATTAAAAGCTGACAGGAGATCATGATGAAGTTAATGTAGAACCAAATAAGTTAGATAAGTTGATCTTTTTTCTATCTGTAGAAATTGTGTTGCTAAGTATTTTATAAGTTTTGAACTGGTAAAGACTAAAAATTAATTAGGTCAATCCTGTTATTTCATAGGTGAATGTATTCAGAATAAAAGAAGAAGAGAAAGGAAGGAAAAGTTGGCATTAGTTAATTGAATGATAACTAAGGCAGACACATTCAAATCTTTGCCTGCACCTTATGAAACAGATGTTGTGATGTACATTTTACAGATGGGTACATTGAGCTCAGAGAGGTATTTTGTTAACTTCCCCTAGATAACTCATCTACATAGGTCTTCTAATGTTACTTCTTTCCCTTGCTTACTCCAGCTATAGAGAATACTGACCAGCTACACAAAAAAAGATGTCTTATCAGATTTCTTATGAAAGCTGAAAACCTCTGCTGGCTAAGATTAAGATCTCTCAGCTTTTTTAAAATGCTGGCACTTAAAAAAAATTAAAGCAGAAGAAATTCAAAGTTAGATTAACTGTATTTGAAGATTGCGAAAAGATGCCTTTCTTCTTTACAGATTTGTGTTTATTTAGCTCTTGATGCAAATAGAGTGTCATTTTCCTGTGAATAGAATTATAATTTGTAATATATGTTTCAGAGTAATAGCTACTCTGCTTTAAACAAGACCTACCCAATTGTCCCTATGCTCTGCACTTTCAGGCCATCCAGCTACACAACCATGGCCCAGGAAGCTACAGTTCCCTGACTGCTGCTGGTCAAGGACTTGGTTTTAGGAAAGCACTCACCTGACCCCTACTTAAGGTGAAAGGCAAGCCCACAAATCCTTTAAACCCTTAAAAAATTAAATTTCTCAACTAAAGCTGTCTCCCCGTAGTCCATCAGGTGAACAACTTTTATGTGAATAATAGAGTTTACTGAATGCCGCTCCCATCTCAGTTTCTTAAGCTCCTGCAGAGTTCCTTCCAAGATGTCAGAAAACATAGAGCTATGCCTCAACCTGTGACAAAACTCTGATCAGTTTTGCCATCTAAGCCAAGGAAGGACCTTTCTAAAGCCCAGTTCAATGTTTCTTTTCAAGAGTAGGAAAACCAGTGGCAATTAGAAATTACCCATACCATGACTTGGAGAAGGCAATGGCAACCCACTCCAGTACTCTTGCCTGGAAAACTCCATGGACGGAGGAGCCTGGTAAGCTGCAGTCCATGGGGTTGCTAGGAGTCGGACACGACTGAGCGACTTCCCTTTTACTTTTCATTTTCATGCATTGGAGAAGGAAATGGCAACCCACTCTAGTGTTCTTGCCTGGAGAATCCCAGGGACGGGGGAGCCTGGTGGGCTGCCGTCTATGGGGTTGCACAGAGTTGGACACGACTGAAGCGACTTAGCAGCAGCAGCAGCATGACTTTCCTGGTGCTCCAGTGATTAAGAATCTGCCTGCCAAGGCAAGGGATGCTGGTTTGACCCTTGGTCTAAGGAACTAAGATGCCACATGCCGTGGGGCAACTAAGCCCGTGCACGACAACTACTGAGCCCACATGCCGCAACTCCTGAAGCCTGTGTGCTCTAGCCCGTGCTCCACAAACAGAGAAGCCACCACAGTGAGAAGCCTAAGCCCTGCAACAGAGGGCAAACCCTGTTCACCACAATTAGAGAAAGCTTGTGCATAGCAACAGAGACCCAGGAAGGACATCACCCCCCAAAAAAGGAAAATAGAGAAGAAATTACATGGCAGGATGAACGAAAAATAAAGAGTCTGTGATCTTACCCTTTGGAACCAAACAGATACCCTCCAATAGACAAGAGAATTTTCAGTTTGGGATTCCTGGAATAGAAGAATAAGCTGATTATTTCTTTGCTGGCTGCCAGGGAAAACTTTGCCTAAAGAGTTAGGGCTAGAATAAGGAAAAATGGGCCCTGGCTGCTTAGCAGCTAAGTTTAGTGAAAGGATGAGGCAGAGGGAAGAAGAACAGGAAGGGTCGGGGTTATACCCAAGGAAATGCACATGAATAAATGCACAAATGAGTGAATAAAGACAGAAGGCCTCAGGCCCAGTTTAGGGCTATCTTCTCTTCCCCGAAACCCACCCTGGGTGCTCCCCACTCTTCTCCTACTGACTTGGTTTTAAGACTGTTGATGGTCTGGTAAAGCTTCGCCTCATTCTTGTCCTTGATGATGACCTTGTTGTTATTGATGCTGGCGAATGAGTAAATGAGGTGAGAACATAGGAAGGGATCAGTGCTCTCAAGGGTGAACTTCCCTGGCTCCTGCCTGTCTTGTGACCAGCTGGTAAAGTAGCAAACCAGTTTGTAGGCAGATCCTGGAGTAGAGGGAAGAGGGGCAATGGGGAACCCAGTGTGATGACCTCACAGCCCAGACTGCTACAAGTTTCTTCCCCAAAGCCATTGCCTCCTTTACTTATTCAGTCAGAGCCTCTGAGGGTCATTCAGCCTGGGTGCTCTGTGCTGGAGTCTCTTGAGCATCCAGACTCCAGTTAAAGACACATTGAGAGACATATATATCATCCACGTGGCAAACATTCCCAGAGCACTGAGATTTAGTGTGGATGGATAGGTGGATGACACAGTGAAATAAGTGGATAGAGAGATGATACACAATATTGAGGTCAGTGAAAGACAGAGAGAGAGGCTCAAAGGGCAGAACAGAGCCATGGATGCACAAAGAGATACACAGAATAAAAACTCAGAGTCATCAATATGTTAGTGTCAGAACCTGGGAGAGTCGTAAGAAGAGACATAAACCCAACATCAGAAAGGACACAGCCCAAGGGACCCAGGAAGATGTAAACTCACAGATTACTTACCTTCCTGAAGAAGCAGCAAGACCACTAAACCTGTAAGAGGTGGACAGGAAGGAAATTTGTTGAGCCCAACATGGTTCTCACCTCAGGCTGTGGTAGTGAGTGTGTGGGTGTGCCTACATGAAACATATAGTCGTGCTTCCTCTGAGCGATCCAACCACGGCTGCTGAGGTCCCTCCATAGGCTTTGAGGTACCCAGCCCTTGGGTGTCTTGCAGAGTCTGCAGCCCTACAGAGAAACATTTTCCAAGCTGGGAATTCATTCGCTCATTCATTCATCCAACAAAAATTTATCGAACCACCTGCTCTGTGCCAAGTGTTGCCCTGGATCCTGGAGAAACAAGGATGAAGTCAATGCTGCCCCTGTACTCAAGGGGCTCACAGCCTAGTCTGGAACTGAATATAGTTAAGGTGACCAAATAAATAGTTTGTTGTCCAATTGGACTCTTTGGAGAGTGAAAAGGAGCATTATCAATCATTTCCCTGTGGGCAACAGTGTGGACCAGAACTCTCTTGGGTGAGCTGAGATGAATAGTCACCCTGTGTACAGACAGCTAACTCTGAAGGTGAATTGATGAGTGTGAGTTGGCTCTGGTAGTGCTCTAAGCCTTCCTGTTTAAGGTCCTGTCACGCCTCTTCTCCACAGGACACCTCCCCTGGAAGGACTGGTAAGACCATCATCAGTTCAGTTCATTTCAGTCGCTCAGTCATGTCCGACTCTTTGCGACCCCATGAATTGCAGCACGCCAGGCCTCCCTGTCCATCACCAACTCCTGGAGTCCATCGAGTTGGTGATACCATCCAGCCATCTCGTTCTCTGTCATCCCCTTTTCCTCCTGCCCCCAATCCCTCCCAGGATCAGAGCCTTTTCCAAAGAGTCAACTCTTCACATGAGTTGGCCAAAGTACTGGAGTTTCAGCTTTAGCATCATTCCCCAAAGAACACCCAGGACTGATCTCCTTTAGAGTGGACTGGTTGGACCTCCTTGCAGCATAGCCTTCATTTATTCTGCTAAAGGAAAGGAAAGGGCAGAACTCTGGTCCTGGAAACATCACCCAAAAGGCAAGAGTCCTTAAACTATGACCCTCTTCCCTGGGGACATTATCTAGAATTACCCACACTAGGACATTCGAAGGGTTTGAAAATGGAAGAAAGGGCAGTTAAAAATGAAATGAATGGTGGCAGGAACAGCAATGGAAGAGATATTTGGCAGTGATATATGACATTTGGCATATAATATGCCGAGTGCTGCTTGGCATATTATAGTCTGGGGGTAGGTCTTAAAGAACATAAAAAATTCATAGACAGGGCTTCCCTGGTGATCCAGTGGTTAAGAAACCGCCTGCCAATGCAGGGGACAAGGGTTCCATCCCTGGTCTGGGAAGATCCCACATGCCACTGAGCAACAAAGCCCATGTGCCACAACCCCTGAGTCTGCGCACTAAAGCCTATGCTCTGCAACAGGAGAAACCACCACGATGAGAAGCCTGTGCACCACATCTACAGAGTAACCCCTGGTTACCGCAACTAGAGAAAGCCCACGCACAGCAACAAAGACCTAGCACAGCCAAAAATAAATCAGTAAACCTTGAAAAAAAATGAGATGAAACTTTGGGTGACAGCTGCTGAAGTGGGTGCCTTCCTCACAGAGCTTGGGGCTGGGGAAGTGAACTCTAGGGTTCTGTCCTGCTGATTCATGTCACTTTTAGGCAGAGCAGGTAGGGATTTGGTCCTCCTCACACCAACTAAGCAGGTAGGAGAATGCTCATTGCCTCATCTGCTGTCAGGTTGGCCTCCAGGCCCTTTTCAAAATGCAGGCTCCCTGTGGGCTGCTCCCCCAAGCACTCAAGGCTGAGAACCTCAACAGGAGACTCAACATGCTCTCACCATTTCCAAGTGGGTAGAGCATATTCAAGCAGGAAGAGGTAAGGACATGATGAAATGGTTCCTTTTTCTCCGTAAGGCACACTCTTTCTCTTCCCGGCACACTTCTCTTCTTCACCCATAGCCCTGTGTATTTAGCCTCATCCCCACCTTTATCCAATTTCCCAGCCACCGCAAAAGTCAGAGTTTTGGATCAGAACTTTAGAGCTGAAAGATGGTTTTAGAAAGCATCTACCAATGAATCATTCTTCAGACAAGAAATATGAGGTCTCCAAACTTTTTAAATGTGCAGAAAGTATAGTCAATGAATCATGGGACTCCCAAGACAGTGCTTGTACATCACCATCTGGACAAGAGGCACCTCTGTGCAAATGCATACAGACTGACAACAACCCTGATGGGCTGAAGGGCTTTGGCCACTGCTGCTCCCTTGCCCATCTGGGAAAGATCCAATGGTCCCTGATGCAGTTGTCTTGGCTCAATAGGTATTGATAAGGAGGTCAACAGAGAGATTGGAGTCCCAGAAGATGACCACTTCTTCTATTGGTCTAAGTTATCTAGGTTATACCTTCTCTCCTCATTAACCTCCTGCTGAATTATCAGCCCAGAGCTCACCTTTCCAGAAAGACTTCTGATCCATGGCGATCACTCCCGTATCCCTGGTCAGTTTCCCTGGGATGCCCATACTCTGGCCCTTTTATGCCTCTGAGTTTTCAACAGCCTCTCTTATGGGAAGGAAGCAAGAAGAAGTCCAGGAGATTCCAGGGACTTCCCCTGGCAAATCTGCTTTGTGAAACCTCCTGGCAATGAGACTCAGGCTTGAGCAATGCCAATTGTCTAAAAAAAATATGCTGCAGTGGAGACAACCACTGAGAGGTCCTTTTCCTCCAGTCTCACCCTGAAGGTATGTGGTCCCTGGGAGGGGAAGGAGATGGTACTTTGGTTTGCTTCCTTGTACTGCTTTCTGGCTCCCAGATCTTGCTACTCCTTCATCCAGGATCTGTCTCCTTCCTGTTTCCCTCACTTCCCTCCACACTCACATCACCAGTGGCCTACTTATGCTTGGTCATCATCCCAGTTGGTTCTACCCTAGCAGTTCTTCTTCACATGATACCACCCAGTGATGCCTTCTCTGTGGAGCCCTTCTTGCTCCTCCCTGAGCCCAGGGAAGCTGGCTCTTCTCATAGTGCAATGTATTTCTTCTCATGTCTCCATCCTGTACTGTAATGCACTGATGTACATGTTTATCTCCGCAATTTGACTGTGCAGTTCTTAAGTACAAAAATTAAGTGAAACAAGAAAAATAAAAACCTCGACAAGTATTTATTGAGGAACCTTCATTAACTTGTTAGAACTGAGTTGTACCCCAGTCTAAGGTGCAGACTCTCAAAGCCCTATGCCATCTGCTCCCTGCCTTCCTCCCTCATCTCCTGGTTTTCTCTATGGGTGTGTCTGCATCTCTCACTTTTCCTCTCCCTGTTCTCTCACTCTGTATTAGTCCCAGGAGGCTTCTCTCCAGTCTTGAGCCTGTTGTTTTTCACATAGCAGATATGGGTCACGTGGAAAAGAAAAATGGGCTAGATCCATTTAAAATCCTGCCCAAGGAAGAGCAATGGAACCCCAACAGAGGAAGTCTGCTGTTTGGAGGGACACACCTGAAAAGCTGGGACAGATGGGAAGCAGCACCTGGAGGAAAATGCACAAATTCTCTGCGTTCAGTTCAAATGCTCTGTCATGTCCGACTCTCAGGAGGGATAAATGTCAGCTTCAAACATCTGCTAGGTCCTGGAGGCATGAGGCCCTCTTAAGCCCACTCCAGTTAAGTGACAATTATCCTATTCCTCTTGCCACTCCTCTCCCTGCCCTACCTCTGACTAATGCTGGTTTAGAAGTCATAATAGCAAGTTGGAAAAAGACAGAGCAGAAGAGTAGATCAAGAAAAGAGAAAAGGAAGGTGCGTTTAAGCTGCTTCCCATAGCAGGCTGGGCAGGGGAATAGGATCAAATTCAACATTCAGTCAAGCTTGGAGTCTTGGTTATTGTCCATTACAAATTGGTGCTTGCCAAGGGGATTTGCCAGTGACTGAACAACAACAAGGGTGTTTGCCATCTGCCTCTGTGGGGAATGAACCCTGTGCTGCTGTAGCTGTTGACCTTCAGCACGCCCCAGGAAGCTCAGGGTGGAGAATGAGGCACTCTGTGCTCCAGGGAAACTGGTAGAACAGGTCTTTTGATAGTTATTTTCAGGAACTGATTTCATGATCCCAATCCTTGCATCTCCTCATATCTATAAAAACACTAAATTCCTTAGGGTGATATCAGCTCCTCATGACTAGCAGTGCTATAAAGTGCTTTTATAAATTAAGCACTTGATTGCATTGAACTCCCCCTTCTCTAGAATCATATATATTGACCTTCCCCCACTACATCTTTGGAGCAGTCTCTCAGAGCTATCGGAGTTTCTGTCTCCCAGGCTGCAGTCCCCATTTTCCCTCAAATAAAACTTAACTCTCAACTGTCAGGTTGTGCATCCTTTTTTTAGGTGACATTATCATCTGGGACTGGCTAGTAAACTGAACTGGGTTTGGAACTTAGTAACTATAGAACTTTTATTACCTAAAAGTCAGGAGAAAAATCCAGAAAGAGGGCAGAACCATCCCCACTGAGAAGTAAGCTTAAAGGGACCAGAACAAAAAGTAAAGTTGCTTTGACGATTCTAGTAAGTCCTGCTAGTTCAGTGTACCAGCCATACTGGTTCACATCTTAAGAAACCTACTGTGTGGGTACAAAAGTGCTCAGTCGTGTCTGACTCTTGGAGACCACACAGACTGTAGCTCAGCAGGCTCCTCTGTTCCTGGGGTTTGCCAGGCAAGAATATTGAGTATTTACTCCTCCAGGGGAATCTTCCTGACCAAGGGATCCTTGAATTCACATCTCCAGAATCTTCTGAATTGGCAGGCAGGTTTTTTTTTTTTTTTTTTTTAACCACTGAGCCAAGAAATCTAGAGTTATATCTAAATAGAAGCATAAAATAAAATATTCATTTTCTTTACTTTTTTCCCACTTAATATATTTAGATACAGCAAGGAGAGATAATTTCTTATCTTCCTAAGTGAACAATGCAAAGAAATAGAGGAAAACAATAGAATGGGAAAAACTAGAGATCTCTTCAAGAAAATTAAAGATACCAAGGGAACATCTCATGCAAAAATGGACAGAAATGGTATAGACCTAACAGAAGAAGAAGAAGATATTAAGAAGAGGTGGCAAGAATATACAGAAGAACTATACAAAAAAGTTCTTAATGACCCAGATAACCACAGTGGTGTGATCACTCACCTAGAGCCAGACATCCTGGAGACGGAAGTCAAGTGGACCTTAGGAAGCATCACTACAAACAAAGCTAGTGGAGGTGATGGAATTCAGCTGAGCTATTTCAAATCCTAAAAGATGATGCTGTTAAAGTGCTGCATTCAATATGTCTGAAAATTTGGAAAACTCAGCAGTGGCCACAGGACTGTAAAAGATCAGTTTTCATTCCAATCCCAAAGAAAGCCAATGCCAAAGAATATTCCAACTACTGCACAATTATAGTTATATCACATTAGCTGTTAAAGTGCTGCATTCAATATGTCTGAAAATTTGGAAAACTCAGCAGTGGCCACAGGACTGTAAAAGATCAGTTTTCATTCCAATCCCAAAGAAAGCCAATGCCAAAGAATATTCCAACTACTGCACAATTATAGTTATATCACATTCTAGTAAGGTAATGCTCAAAATCCTCCAAGCAAGGCTTCAACAATATGTGAACCATGAACTTTCAGTTATACGAGCTGGATTTAGAAAAGGCAGAGGAACCAGAGATCAAATTGTCAGCATCCACTGGATCATAGAAAAAGCTAGAGAATTCCAAAAAAACATCTACTTCTGCTTCATTGACTATGCTAAAGCCTTTGACTGTGTGGATCACAACAAACTGTGGAAAATTCTTAAAGAGATAGGAATACCAGACCACCTTACATGCCTCCTGAAAAACCTGTATGCAGCTCAAGAAGCAATAGTTAGAACTGGACATGGAAACGTGAGCTAGTTCAAAATTGGGAAAGGAGTACATCAAGACTATATATTGTCACCCTGCTTATTTAACTTATGTGCAGCATATATCATGTGAAATGCAGGACTGGATGAAGCACAAGCTGGAACCAAGATTGCCAGGAGAAATATCAATAGCCTCAGATACGCAGATGACACCACACTTAGGGCAGAAAGTGAAGAGGAACCAAAGAGCCTCTTAATAAAGGTGAAAGAGGAGAGTGAAAAAGCTGGCTTAAAACTCAACGTTCAAAAAACTAAGATCATGGCATCTGGCCCATCACTTTTGGCAAATAGATGGGGAAAAAATGGAAACAGTGAGAGACTTTATTTTCTTGGGCACCAAAATCACTGCAAATGATGACTCAGTTCAGTTCAGTTCAGTTCAGTCGCTCAGTCATGTCCGACTCTTTGCAACCCCATGAATCGCAGCACGCCAGGCCTCAAGGCTTTTTAGTTCCTCTTCACTTTCTGCCATAAGGGTGGTGTCATCTGCATATCTGAGGTTATTGATATTTCTCCCAGCAATCTTGATTCCAGCTTGTGTTTCTTCCAGTCCAGCGTTTCTTCCAGCCCAGCATTTCTCATGATGTACTCTGCATATAAGTTAAATAAGCAGGGTGACAATATACAGCCTTGATGTACTCCTTTTCCTATTTGGAACCAGTCTGTTGTTCCATGTCCAGTTCTAACTGTTGCTTCCTGGCCTGCATACAGATTTCTCAAGAGGCAGGTTAGGTGGTCTGGTATTCCCATCTCTTTCAGAATTTTCCACAGTTTATTGTGATCCACAGCCATGAAATTAAAAGATGCTTGCTCCTTGGAAGAAAATCTATGACCAACCTAAGCAGCATGTTAAAAAGCAGAGACATTACTTTGTGACAGAAGTCCATATAGTCAAAGGTATATGGATTGCTTTTTCCAGTAGTCATGTATGAATGTTAGAGTTGTCCATAAAGAAGGTTGAGCGTCAAAGAATTGATGCTTTTGAACCGTGATGTTGGAAAAGACTCTTGAGAGTCCCTTGGTCTGCAAGATTAAACCAGTCAATCTTAAAGGAAATCAACCCTGAATATTCATTGGAAGGACTGATGTTGAAGCTGAAGCTTCAATACTTTGGCCACCAGATGTGAAGAGCTGACTCATTGGAAAAGACCCTGATGCTGGGAAACACTGAAGGCCGGAGGAGAAGGAGACGACAGAGAATGAGATGGTTGGATGGCATCACTGACTTGATGGACATGAGTCTGAGCAAGTTCCGGAGTTGGTGATGGACAGGGAAGCCTGGCCTGCTGCAGTCCATGTTGCAGAGTCGGACACAACTGAGCAACTGAACAATAACAACAATACACTTAGATACCCTTCCAAATCAGCCCCTGTCTAACTCAGCCTTTTTTTTTTTTTTTTCAATCAATTTCATTGCATTCCTTTGTATGGCTATACCTTTATTTACTTACCCATTTCCTACTGATAAACATTTAACTTATTTCTAAATATTTTTGTTATTTAAAATAAAGCTAAAATGAGCATCCTTGAAAATATCTACTCTTTATATGTGCAGGGGTCTCTCTATAGGAGAAATCCTTAGCAGTAGAATTGATAGGTCAAAGGGTATTTGAATTTTTTAATTTTGAAAACTATTGTAAAACTGCCCTCCAAAGGGTTTCCATATCTCTCAACTTGTTATGTCTGCCAATTTCATAGCTGACAATGTTACCTCATTGTTTTAATTTGCATTCTTTTAAATGAGTATTACTGTTTATATTAGCAATCATTTGCATTTCATTATCAGAGCACTGCCTGCATATTTTTTGTTCATTTTTCTATTTGATACTTGTTTATTTGAAAGACCTCTACGCAATGAATAAATTAACCTGACTTATATAAAAAGTGTATTAGAGCTTTGTCAAATATGTTGTAAACGTATTTTCTCAGTTTTTTTGTTTGTTTGTGGTGCTTTTGCACATAGTATTTTTCACTTCATTTCAGTTCAGTCGCTCAGTCATGTCCGACTCCCTTCGACCCCATGAATTGCAGCACGCCAGGCCTCCCTGTTCATCACCATCTCCCGGAGTTCACTCAGACTCACGTGCATCGAGTCCGTGATGCCATCCAGCCCTCTCATCCTCTGTCGTCCCCTTCTCCTCCTGCCTCCAATCCCTCCCGGCATCAGAGTCTTTTCCAATGAGTCAACTTTTCTCATGAGGTGGCCAAAGTACTGGAGTAGTATTTTTATTTTTATGTAATTAAAACTAATATTTGTGTGTGTGTGTGAGTTCTGGCTTTGGTATCTTGCTTAAGCAAACAGGCCTTTTTAACCCAAGATTATATTTTTAAAAGTTACTTAAGTTTTCTTCTAACATTCTGTGACTTAGTTTTTACATTTTTGATCTATGTGGAGTTAAATATTTTTTTAATGAATGTAGATCTAGCTTTTTTCCCCCAGAAATTTAGCCACATGCTTCAATATTGTTTATTAAAAATTCTTTTTTTCTTCATTGATTTGAAGTGCCACTTTCAGGTGGCAAACTGACAAGGTAAGTTTCTTTATTCTTTGCCCCTATATTCTGTTCACTGATGAATCTGTGCATTTTAACATGTAGCATATCTCATTACACTTTATTTCTGCTTTTTAAAATATGTGACATTATATTATGCCATGTACATTTCTTGAGAACATTTTCTTTTACATGACTGCATACCTAAAGGAGCCCTCCAAATGGGTTAGATATGAAGCATAGCCCCAAGATAATAAAATAAAATAAAATATTAAATGGAGTCATTTTGTGTGGATACCAAATCATAGAATATTCAAAAGCTGATATTCATCAGGCCATGTTGTAGAGGAGGGATGTGTACACCAAAAGCAACAGTTTTAATTCTGGAATTCATTCCTACCTATTCTGATTCTCCATTGTGCCAGAAGCCAGCAGAACCTGGTTCAGTCTGAAAATTACTCAGCTCAGTCCACTAAGAGGGGGTCAAGAAAATGATGTGGAAAGCCTTAATTTTCTTCTAGTTTCTTCAGTGAGTTTTACAAAATATAGCAGAGAAAAATATTAATATTGTGTGTAGTATTACATTATGCATACAAAAGTGTTCATTCTCCTTGCAAATTAAAGTGAGACTTTGGAAAGCATTTTTGTTTGTTTGTTCATCTATTGTTTGGGAGAAAGCAGTATGGAGATCTAAGGATTTATACAGAAAACCAGTGTGTTTGTGTTTTGGGTGAATACAGAGCTTTGTACTTTTTGAAACTAGAGTAGATCAACGGTTCCCAAATAGTTGTCATTGGGCCAGTGATGAACTAGCTACAGTAAGAGTTAGGTAGCCTGGGAAAAGCTAAAAGTTAAGTTTATCTTAAGACAATCATATTTGCTTAGTTAGAACTTGGAAAAGTAGGGGACTTACTATAAAAATCAGAATTAGATTTCAGTAGTTTCAGTAGACAAAGATCTCCTAGGGTCTTTTCAGTGGCTTATAATTAGTCAAATAAACTAGAATAGGTGATAAGATTGAAACTGTTTTGGTGTCATTTTGGAGGCTCCACAGAATTCCAGTACCATAGTTTTTATGTCTTAATACAGAAAGAATTGAGTGTGAGCCAAAGTGATGGGTAAGTGATTTATTAGAATGGCTGGAGGGCATCAGCGATGCAATGACCATGATCTTGGGCAAACCTCGGGAGATGGTGAGGGACAGAGAGGCCTGGCATGCTACAGTCCCCGGGGTCTCAAAGAGTCTGACACGACTGGGCAACTGAACAATATTAGAATAGGATGCTTGTTAGGCTTACAGATGGATACTGTGCCCTGAGAACTTAATGGGCTACAGTTTTATAATCAAAGGAAAAGTGGGGAGGGGAAGAAGAATTTGTTTGCCTTTCTTGAGTAGACGTCATGCTTTCATCATCAGCTCCTTTTCCAGGTTAAGCAGGGGAATTTTCTTATTCCTGAATGGTAAGTCAGGTTCACAAATTATTGGTTTTTAACGTGTGTAGAGAGCATGTCCTAGGGATCATTAATGTATGGAGCTCCCTGGGCAGGATGTGAGGCTCATGCCACTATTCTTTTATTGTTTGGGATCATGTCTTGTGTTTCTGCTGCATAGTTTGATTGCTAAGCAAGCTTGCTTGGTTTTGGGGTTAAGCAAACTTGTTTTCTTGAGTAATCATTAACTTACAGGGGTCTCCTATATTTTTCTACTTACAATCTCCTAGTAGGATTAACTATTTAACTACCTGCTTTGTCCCTTTACTTGATTCCTGTCAAGATCTTATAGAAATTTTCTAATACTTATGAAAGATTTTCTGTCACAGGGCAACCAAGGTGTGGAAAATAACTCTGTCATCATTGGATGTTGGTGCTTCCATGTTTCCCAGGCTGAAATCTACATCCAACATAGTACCTGAATTTTTTACTTTGAGCAGTTAATTTTATTAGGGTCCTTGAATTGTAGTCAGTCAGAAATGGAGATCACTCCAAGGATTATGCTGTCCAGCAACTTTGACACTGAGCTTCGTGGAGTCTGGAATTCCTTGGATTCCCTCAAAGGCAGTCTGTGCAAACAGATGGTTCCAGGCACTCAAGCCAGCTTCAATCAGAACAGTTTCATTTTTATGTTTGTATATATGCAGCTTCTCTAAACTTACATTTTAAGACAATGTGCTGGATTATTCAAAACAACAACAAAAGTTTTTGAAAACAATTTATCAGTTTTAATTTCCTCAGTTTGAAAAACAGAAAATCATGGCCTATAAATGTTTAATTACAGGTCCAAGAGTCCACATCTAATTAAAGACAGAACCTGAAATTAAACTCTTAACATCAATTTGGTTATTTTTTATATTTCTACAAGATCCCATCATTTATTCTAATTTATTTGACTAATCATTTATTTGGTTTGAATGGAAGTCTTCTCATCCCGTAGCAGGTATTTCCTGCCTTTCTAGAAAAGTTAACCTTAGTATTTCATGAAAGTGTATCTGTGAATTATACACTGGCTTTTATTTCTTTGCTCGTGTTCATCTCAGTTTTTTAATCAGATGGCCAGGTCCACAGACAGTATGTTAAACAAAGTAATTCAGGATTTATCTCCTCTTTCCTGCCACTATACTTTATTATTAATATGTTGGTAGAAGAAGAGATGGAGAAGGCAATGGCAACCCACTCCAGTACACTTGCCTGGAAAACCCCATGGACGGAGGGGCATGGTAGGCTGCAGTCCATGGGGTCAATAAGAGTTGGACACAACTGAGCAACTTTACTTTCACTTCTCACTTTCATGCACTGGAGAAGGAAATGGCAGCCCACTCCAGTGTTCTTGCCTGGAGAATCCCAGGGACGGGGGAGCCTGGTGGGCTGCCATCTGTCGGGTCACACAGAGTTGGACACGACTGAAGCGACTTAGCAGCAGTAGCAGAAGAAGAGATGTATCTTTTTTTCTCCCTTTATCTTAATTCTGGAAAATAATAAATTTGTCCCTAAGACTGAAAAAGGGCTTCCCAGGTGGCACTAGTGGTAAAGAACCCACCTGCCAATGCAGGAGATGTAAGAGACATGGGTTTGATCCCTGGGTTGAGAAGATCACCTGGAGGAGGGCATGACAACCCACTCCAATATTCTTGCCTGGAGAATCCCATGGGCAGAGGAGCCTGGTGGGCCACAGTCCATAGGGTCCACAGTCGAACATGACTAAAGTAGCTTAGCATACAGCACAGACTAAAAAAGGAAACTCAGTCAATCATATTTTGCTTTTCTCCATCAAGGTCATGGCAGTTGTTTCCAGACTTTCTTCTTAAACAAGTCTTCCTCCAGATTCAAATTGTGGATTTTATTCACAGAAATCCCACAATAGAGAGACTTCTGCTCCACTGTTACATTGTTCAAAAAGCTTATATTACAGACATTCCTTACTCGATTCATGCTCTCACAACAGGCATTAGTATGTTCTAGACTCAAAGCTCCACTGTGGAAAAGAAGAATATGAGTGGAAAAAATGAGGTCTGAGCAGTGAGTAAGGTTTGCAGTTACTTAGCATCCAACAAGTTCAGCAAACTTTATGCAAAGTCTGTACTTTGCAATGAATTGCTAGAGGCTTTATAAGGGATGCATGTGATCTGCCTCAAGGAATGTGTACTTACGGAGACAAATTTATAAATATAGTTGACCCCTGAACAACACAGGTTTGAACTGTGTGCGTCCACTTATATGTGGGTTTTTTAAAATAAACACATACTATAGTGCTATACAATCTGTGGTTGAATTCGCACATGTGAAACCATGGGCCAACTGTAAGGTTTTATGCAGATTTTTGACTATGCAGAGGGCTACCATCCCTAACTCCCACATTATTCAAGAATCAACTCTACATCTAAGTATAATACTAATGTTACAGGAAATGAAGTACAGATTAATATGTTGGTAGAAGAAGAGATGGAGAAGGCAATGGCAACCCACTCCAGTACACTTGCCTGGAAAACCCCATGGACGGAGGGGCATGGTAGGCTGCAGTCCATGGGGTCAATAAGAGTTGGACACAACTGAGCAACTTTACTTTCACTTCTCACTTTCATGCACTGGAGAAGGAAATGGCAGCCCACTCCAGTGTTCTTGCCTGGAGAATCCCAGGGACGGGGGAGCCTGGTGGGCTGCCATCTGTCGGGTCACACAGAGTTGGACACGACTGAAGCGACTTAGCAGCAGTAGCAGAAGAAGAGATGTATCTTTTTTTCTCCCTTTATCTTAATTCTGGAAAATAATAAATTTGTCCCTAAGACTGAAAAAGGGCTTCCCAGGTGGCACTAGTGGTAAAGAACCCACCTGCCAATGCAGGAGATGTAAGAGACATGGGTTTGATCCCTGGGTTGAGAAGATCACCTGGAGGAGGGCATGACAACCCACTCCAATATTCTTGCCTGGAGAATCCCATGGGCAGAGGAGCCTGGTGGGCCACAGTCCATAGGGTCCACAGTCGAACATGACTAAAGTAGCTTAGCATACAGCACAGACTAAAAAAGGAAACTCAGTCAATCATATTTTGCTTTTCTCCATCAAGGTCATGGCAGTTGTTTCCAGACTTTCTTCTTAAACAAGTCTTCCTCCAGATTCAAATTGTGGATTTTATTCACAGAAATCCCACAATAGAGAGACTTCTGCTCCACTGTTACATTGTTCAAAAAGCTTATATTACAGACATTCCTTACTCGATTCATGCTCTCACAACAGGCATTAGTATGTTCTAGACTCAAAGCTCCACTGTGGAAAAGAAGAATATGAGTGGAAAAAATGAGGTCTGAGCAGTGAGTAAGGTTTGCAGTTACTTAGCATCCAACAAGTTCAGCAAACTTTATGCAAAGTCTGTACTTTGCAATGAATTGCTAGAGGCTTTATAAGGGATGCATGTGATCTGCCTCAAGGAATGTGTACTTACGGAGACAAATTTATAAATATAGTTGACCCCTGAACAACACAGGTTTGAACTGTGTGCGTCCACTTATATGTGGGTTTTTTAAAATAAACACATACTATAGTGCTATACAATCTGTGGTTGAATTCGCACATGTGAAACCATGGGCCAACTGTAAGGTTTTATGCAGATTTTTGACTATGCAGAGGGCTACCATCCCTAACTCCCACATTATTCAAGAATCAACTCTACATCTAAGTATAATACTAATGTTACAGGAAATGAAGTACAGTGGTCCCTTCTCTTGCATGGTTTTGCTTTCCTTGGTTTCATTTTCCATGGTTTCAGTTACTTGTGGTCAACCAGGATCTGAAAATATTAAATGGAAAATTCCAGAAATGAACAACTTGTAAGTTTAAAATTGAGAGCTGCTCTGAGCATCATGATAAAACCTTGGTCCATCCCTCTCCAGCACGCCTGGCATGTGCATCATTACTTTATTCAGAGTGTCTGTGCTATATCCACTGCACTCATTTAGTCACTTAGGAGCCCTCTTGGATATCACATCTGTCCGAGCACTGTAGCACTTGTGCTCACATAACCCTTGTTTTAGTTAATAATAGCCCCAAAGTGAAAGAGTAGAGACGCAGGCGATTAGGATACTATCCTACTGTGCCTAACTTATAAACTAAACATTACAATAGATATGTCCATATAGAAAAAAACAAACATAGTATATATAGGGTTTACTGCTAGATACTGTTTCAGGCATTCACTGGTGGTCTTAGAGATTATACTCTGTAGGTAAGGGAGGAATGCTAAACAGAACAGCAACTTGTAAATTGTGTAAAAGAAAACCAATTCAAAATAGATTAATGGAATGTTTAATTTATGCCATCTACTTTATAAATATTAATATGATATGGTTCCAATTTTCCAATAACTTATGTTCTTAGCGGTGGAGACAAATGGGTAAACAAATTGTTCTTTTCACTCAGAACTGAAAATTTGGGGGAAAAAAAGAGATAATTGTAGCAAATGTACACTGCAACAAAATCCTAAAGTACAGGCAAGTATTCAATATGTAAAAAAGTATACCAAGCAGAAAATTAAAGTAGCTCGTCATCCTCTAAAGGAACCACTGTGACTGTTGAATACATATACCTAACTGTCCTCTTTCTCTCTTCCTCTCTCTCTCACATACGCACTCAACCATTCATGATAAAGCATCCTCACAATCATCGATCAGGATATATCAATTTATATGCCTTTTTCAACAGCTACAATTCCCCACTGATGGATATTTTGGTTCCTAAATTTTACAATTACAGTAAATACTTCAATGAAATGAGTTTGTACCAAGAAAACATGCATTTGCTACTTCTATATTTCTCTTCAAAATGCTACTCAGATTATATTCCTTCTAACAGTATGTAGAATGTGTCCATCATCTCCTTTCTAACAAATAATAGTTATTATCAGTTTTTTACATCTTTTCAATTAAACAATGATGTTTTATTTTAATTTATATTAAAATTAAATATTGGGTAACTAATTTATTTATTGGCCAGTACTATTGCCTGACCATTCTACTCAAATGTCCCTTTTTTTTTTGGCATTGCTTTTTAGGAGTTTTCTCTATATTACATATATTAACCTTTTCTTTCTCATATTTATTTTAATTTTTATCATTTTGTTTACTCTATATTTTGTTTACATCTTCTTTGTGCAGTTAAAAAAATTGTTTTGAAATCTGATCTGTTAATCTTAATTTATATCTTATGCATTTAACCCAGGAAAGAGGACATAGGCGAGGGCTATGTCAGACGCAGGATGAAGGAAGACAGAATAAAAGGCACGCAGCACAGCAGTGCAAATTGAAATGAAGACTCACCGAAGAATGGCTGCAGAGCCCTGAGAGGAACAGGGCTGGTTTCCTGCAGAAAGCAAACCTTCAGATAGGTCGAGAGGGAGAGGGTGTAGGCTTTGCTAGGGTGCAGAAGATGAGTCACAAACAGGCACTGCAGCCAGACCTCAGGCAGGTCTCAGGTGGAAACAGGAGTCTGAGAGCTTTCAGAAGCATCATCGGTTCGGTTCAGTCGCTCAGTCGTGTCCGACTCTTTGCGACCCCGTGGACTGTAACCTACTAGGCTTCTCCGTCCTTGGGATTCTCCAGGCAAGAACACTGGAACTGAGAATCACCAGATGGGGGCGGGGAAGAGGGAGTGTGAGGATGTCTGTTTTGGTTATACGGCCAGATTTCAATGCCAACTCTGGGTAACCTTGATTTACAGGGACCTAGGAAGGCAAAACTAAACTCCAATACTTTGGCTGAAGCTCCAATACTTTGGCCACCTGATGTAAAGAACTGACTCCTTGGAAAAGCCCCTGATGCTGGGAAAGATTGAAGGCAGGAGGAGAAGGGGATGACAGAGGATGAGATGGTTGGATGGCATCACCGACTCGATGGACATGAGTTTGAGTAAGCTCCAGGATTTGGTGATGTACGGGCAAGCCTGGCATGCTGCAGTCCATAGGGTCGCAAAGAGTCGGACCCAACTGAACGACTGAACTGAACTGAGGAAGGCAAAATTCAGCTCTGTTTCAAGCCCCAGGAAAGACTCAAATTCCTAAAGGTGGGAAAAAAAACCTATATTTACTAAGTCAAATTTTGGTCAGAAATACACTTTGTAGGGATTTGCTTGAGGAGGAAATTCAGAACTCCTGTTCTACCAGAAGAGGAAATACACGTGAAGGATGACTTTTTATGAGTCAGTGAGGAAAGTGAGGCACTGGCACTGGTTCAGGTAGAATTCTGGGTCCAGGCCCCTGCCTTGCGGCTGAACCGTCACCAGCCTGGACTGGGAGAGCTCCCGGGCAGCAGGAGGCCAGGGGGAGTAGCGCCCTCTGGTGGTAGTTTGTGGGAGGCTCAACTCCTGGGCACTGTCTCCCTCAAGCCCTCAGTTTCTTCCTGGGATAAAGAATGTCTGAAAAGTTGGGAGGATTAACAGGGAAGGGAATAGGGAGAGTCTATGACACCACTCACTGTGGAAATAGGTACAAACCAAAAAAGGGGCGGGGCGGGGGGAGAAACAGGTAGAACACCAGGGAAAGTCAGAGGGAAAAAAGATGAAGAAATGTTCTGTTTTAAACATGACAAGTGGGTTTTTCTTGTTTGCCCCAACTTGCACACATTCCTGAGGCTTGGCACCTTCCCATTTTGCCATCTGGGACCCGATTCAGGCCTAGGCTTGGTGCAACAGAAGGGGGCTTTTGTTAATGTGTCTCAAGGCAGAGGAAGACACAGGCTCTTTCAGCACATGTCAGCCTGGGGACAAATGGGATGTGTGTTGAGAGAGTCCCCACCACAGGGCAGGGAGGCTAAATGAGGCCAAGTGCCCATGACGGGGAGGAGCAAGAGCAGGTTCAGAAAGAGGCATTTCCTCCCTGGTGAGAGGAACTGGCCTGTGACACACCCAGAGGACCTAAACAGAAAGACCCATACCTCTCGAAAGAAGTACCCATCTGTCCGAGAACCCCGTTTGCTGTTAAACCTGAACTAAAAATGTCTTCTGGACTTTGTGTATGAGACAGGACAATGGTAAAGTAGTTTAATAATGGACTCTAGCCCTTCTCCCTGGAGAAGGAAATGGCAACCCACTCCAGTATTCCTGCCTGGAAAATCCCATGGACAGAGAAATGTGGTGGGCTATAGTCCATGGGGTCACCAAGAGTCAGACTTGACTTAGCGACTAAACAATAACAACAGCCCTTCTCCTTTCCGCTAAGTGGAGTGTGAGGTTATGACTGTTTCTTACAGACTCTCAGACACAGAGAACAGGTCTGTGGTTGACAAGGGGGAAGGGGGAGGGATGGAGTGGGAGGCTGGGGTTAGCATACACAAACTACTATATATAGAATGGATATGTGTGTGTGTAAAAAAGGTCCTACTGTGTAGCACAGGGAATTATAGTCAATATCCTGTGATAAATCATAATGGAAAAGAATATAAGGACTTCCCTGGTGGTCCAGTGGTGAAGAATCCACTTCACAAAGCCAGGGGTACAGGTTTGATCCCTGGTCCAGGAAGATCTCACATGCTGAGGACCAGCTAAATCTGTGTGCCACAACAGCTGAGCCAGTGCGCTAGAGTCCGGGAGCTGCAACCACTGAGCCCACGTGCTGCAACCACTGAAGCCTGGTCACCTAGAGCCTGTGCTCCACAGCAAGAGAGTAGATCCTGCTCGCTGCAATTAGAGAAAGCCTGCAAGCAGCAAAAAAAGACCCACTACAGCCAAAAATAAATAAACAAATCTTTAAAAAAGAAAAATATAAAAAAGAACGTATATATATGTATAGGGGCTTCCCTGATGGCTTCATGGTAAAGAATCCACCTGCCAATGCAGAAGACACAAGAGACGTGGGTTTGATCCCTGGGTCAGGAATATCCCCTAGAGCAGAATGTGGCAACCTGCTCCAGTATTCTTGCCTGGAGAATTTCATGGACAGAGGAGCCTGGCAACTATAGTCCATGGGGTCGCAAAGAGTCATGACTGAGTAGACACACATGCTCATACATACATATGTATAACTGAATCACTTTGCTGGATAGCAGAAATTAACACAACATGGCAAATTAACTATACTTCAATTTAAAACACTGTTTATTTCTCTCCCTCCTCCCCCATAACTTCAAGGCTTTGCTTCAAACAGAATAAGATCTCAGTTAAGTCTTTATTAAATAAACAGGGGTAAGAATAAATGAATAAGCCATTCATCTGTGTTCTTCCATTTGGCTGCTGTCCACAGTAGGCCCATTATCAGTAGTGCATCGTTGTTAAACAGATGAATGAGCAAGTGAACTCTTGAGACCCCAAGTTGGTGGTTGCTAAGCTGGTGGGAAGCTGAAAGATGTTGCATAAAGGCTTGCCTAGGTTGAACCACTGGTGGGAACTTGGCTCAAATACAGGATGTGGGCTGAGTGTGTCTTGCCTTCCTATTTTTGAGGGTGGGGGTTGAGCACTGAAAGCGCCTCTGATTTGTTAGTGGGCCCCGTGCAGGGGCTGCTAGATCTGCAGAATTGAAAGTTGAGGGAGGAAGGAGGAAAAGAAGGATGTAAGCACCAGCCAGAGATGAAAAGCAAGCTATTGTGAGCGGGTTCATGCCATAGAAGTTGGAGTCAGAGTCCTGGAGGGGCCTGATATAAGCATACATTATTGCCCATGGACCCGCT
The DNA here is from genome assembly GCA_006410635.1 of Cephalophus harveyi. Taxonomy (NCBI): domain Eukaryota; kingdom Metazoa; phylum Chordata; class Mammalia; order Artiodactyla; family Bovidae; genus Cephalophus; species Cephalophus harveyi. Next base: position 634,866 of record SJYT01047396.1, read on the forward strand.
CCAGTTCTTGCAGATGCAGGTCAGAGAAGACCAAAGTTCTTTATACAATAGGGATAATAAGATGACCTCCCCTGTGGGATTGTCTGAGGGATTAAATTTGATCATACACGTGAAGCATTTAGTATAGTACCTGGATGAGAATGTACACTCAATAAATCTGCTATTTTCTAACACCTTCTGGATGTTTATTTCCATTTTCTGTCACACTGATGAAGAAGGGAGGTAGAGAGCCATGAGGAGACAGAACCTGTGTAGTAGGGTGACTTTCCTGTGAGGTCATCACCCACTGCCTGACCTTGAGACCCTGGCTGCAGGGAACCTGGACTCCACGTAGCTGCCCAAGCCCAGCTGTGGTTTCCTATGACACAGGTTAGGTTCTCCAGTAACAGGTGTGGAATCACAGCACAAGTCATTTATCAGGAGTCATCACCTGTGAAAGGAAGGGATGGGGGCGGGACGGGGCAGACGGAGAAGCTGCCTCATGATGCAGCCCTAACAAAGCTTTGGCCAACCTAGCCAGGAGCTCTAGAACAAGTGGTATCCAGCTGAGTTGTCCTCCGTCAGACTAAAACGCCTGGGCCTTTCTCCTCCCACCTAATTTAGTCCCCAAATATGGGCTGCCCTGGTAAGGGCATGACCTTGGCAAAGGGAGACATCTATACCTGAAGCAGGCCCTGAAACACCAGCAGCAAGATGTGCTTCCAAACACAAGTCCCTCGTACTCGGTGCTCCTGGAGAAAAGAGGCCTTTTATTTGTGACTCTCAACCCCTCCAGGCCTGACACACAGAGGCAGGTATTTATTACTCTACTTATTTTTTGATGAATGCCATTTGCTCACATGTTACTGTTCACAGGATAGTTTCCTAGACCCAGACTCATCTTGTTGCATGTTGGCGTGAAGAACCTTCGGGACAGACTTGAAGCAGATGTCCAAGTGGGGAGAATCACAAAGCTCATCCCACTGGCTGCTGATGGAGTGAGTCTCAGTGCTTCTAAATGGTCTGTTACGACTTAGACACAGACACAGGGGGAAGAAGACCATATGAAGACAGAAACAGAGATTAAAGTCACACTGCCCCAAGTTAGGGATTACCTGGGGCTGCCAGAGCTGGAGGAGACAAGGAAGGGTCCTTCCTTCGGGGCTCTGGAGGAAGTGTGGCCCAGCCAATATCTGGATTTTGGACTTCTGGCCTCCAGAACTTTCTGGAGAACAGATTTCTTATGTTTCAAACCAAAATAAATAAATAAATGGCCTGTTATATATGGACCTGAAAGACCTTCCCCAAATAGTCTGAAAGCAGGGTTGGGAAAGCGTTGGAAGGGAGCTGGCTGAAGGAGAGTCAGTATTTCAAGCATTAGAAGACAGGGACCAAGTGGGGAAAAGTGCTCAGAGGGGCTAAGTTGGGGGGAAAAAATATGGCTGAACATAAAGACCAGCCTGAGAATGAAAAACACCTGAACATGCCTTCTGTTACCAGCAACAGCTTTATCTTAGGCAAATTATCTCCCCATTCTGAGTTTCAGTTCCTCCACCACGTGCCAGTGTATTTACACTCAGCTCCATATCCTGGTAACTAGTGCAAAGGTTGAAATGCACTGTACATTCAAAAAGAGTTTGTGACCACTTCCAGTTATGACTGAGTAACCCTCATGCCATAAACTAGAGAACTAGATCAACATATGAAACCATTGTTTCACATATTTAAATGTAGGCAAACAGTAGGCAGCATGCAGTGCAGGACTATGAGATCAGAGAGAAGGAAAACAAGTGAGGTGAGCCCAGCTGCTCTCCTGGATTTCTGCCTTGGGACCATTTCCTGACTGCAGCACAAGGAAGGGTAACCTATTAAGAGAATCGTGATCTCCCTGAGCTGAGAGGACAAAGATTGGAGTTGGAAGAGGCTGGGAGATACGGAAATTGTGCAACAGAGTCCCAGAGACAAGGGAGCAATATGGAAAAAGAACTTCAAGAATCTGTGTTTCCTCTGGATCCTTACTGAATGTAAAGCATACGCACAAAGTGTTAAACTCCAGCAGAATGGGTGAAGATGTAGCACAGAGGGGAAAAAAACCCAAAAAACACCACTAGAGAGCTGAAAACTAAATAACCACTAGAGTCTGCACAGGGCTGGGAGACATTAAGTAAGAAAGACTGGCCAGAGCAGAAAGTCTTGGTTGAGCAGTTGGCAAATTAAACTGGGACCTCAGAAGGTTCAATCCTTGGTAAAGGACACGCTGGCCCAAAGACAGCTGGAAACCTTCTCTGACAAAGCCTGAACACAAGCTTCAAAACACGGAAGCCAATCTGCCGACAAATTGACTGCCTGCCAACAAAATCTACACATTCAATGACGTTAACAGTTCCCGTGTTCAGCATCCAGTAAAAAAATTACTAGATATGCCAAAATACAGGAAACAGGACTAACAACCAGGATGAGAATGTTATGTGTATCTAGACACAGAAAATGGAGATTGACACCCGAAGTCCTTAAAGCAGCTATAGTTAGCATGTCCATGGACTTAAAAGGAAACAGGAACATAACTGGCAACTAAAGAATGCTTCTCACCATCTGGCCTTACAATGATTGCATCACTAGCCACTAAAGTCTCTGACCTTCAACGTGCCCTGAAAGGAGTTTAGGGCAGAAATCAGGAAGGAGGCACTTTGTGCTCTGTGAAAATTGGCAGAACAGACCCTCAGACAGATATTTTCAGGAGATAATTTTACGAACCCAACTTATTGCATCTTCCCATACTTGCTGCTGCTAAGTTGCTTCAGTCTTGTCTGACTCTGTGCGACCCCATAGACAGCAGCCCACCAGGCTCCACCATCCCTGGGATTCTCCAGGCAAGAACACTGGAGTGGATTGCCATTTCCTTCTCCAATGCATGAAAGTGAAAAGTGAAAGTGAAGTCGCTCAGTCGTGTCTGACTCTTGGCGACTCCATGAACTGCAGCCCACCAGGCTCCTCCGTCCATGGGATTTTCCAGGCAAGAGTACTGGAGTGGGGTGCTACTGCCTTCTCCGCTTCCCATACTTAGAAAGCACTAAACTCATTAGCTAAGATACTCCTGCCTTGTGACTAACAGCATGCTTGACTGAATGCACCCCTTCTTCAAAATCACATGTATGCTGTCTCCCCCTTCTTCTAAGCAGGTCCTCAGAGCTCTCTGAGACACTGTCTCTATGGTTAGAGTCCTCAGTAAGTCCCCAGAAAAAACTGAAACCCATATCCTTCACACTGTGTTTGTATACCAGTTGAAATAACGAAGGTAGAAACAGAAACCATTAAAAAAAAAAATGGAACCTCAAGAGCTAAAAAATATAATATTCAAAATGATGAACTGGATGGGCATAAAAGTAGATTCAATCCTAAAGAAGAAAGTAAACTTGACACTTTACTGTACAGCAGAGTTTGACACACATTTGTAAATCAATTATGTTTCAAATGAAAGTAAAATGAAAAGAAAAAGTAAATTTGAAGGTGACGTGACAGAAACTGTCTAAAGCCAGGCGTGAAGTCAGACAGGTGCCCTGCAAGTCATTCTAAGGACACTGACTTCTACACTGAGCAATGTGGACACCATTGGATAGTTTTGATGAGAGGAGTGATACCATCTAGCTTACATTTATGGGATCAGTTTGGTTGCTGTGTTGAGAATAGACTAGAGGCAAAAGGGTAGATGCAGGTGGTCTGCCAAGGGAATACTACATCATTCTGAGTGAGAGAGAATGGTGGCTTAAACCAGGTTAGTAGCAGCCGGGGCAATCAGTTCAGTTCAGTTCAGTCGCTCAGTCGTGTCCAACTCTTTGCGACCCCATGAACCGCAGCACACCAGGCCTCCCTGTCCATCACCAACTCCTGGAGTCCACCCAAACCCATGTCCATCACAGACGGCATTTTTTCATGCACTGAATTTGGAATCAAGATTGATGTCAAGGTGTATAATATACACTGAGCCATTAACTTCTTCTGGAGAGCAAGAACTATACATCAGTAAGATAAATGTGACAGGAAACCTAAGTACGTAAACAAATAGAGGCTTATTTGTTTCACATAACTGGTTAGACCAAGGATGTTCAACTACTCAAGGTTACCATTAGTATCCCAGCCTTTTGCTGTCTTTCCCTTAAACTATACTTAACAGACTGTATCTTTGTCCTTCTTCATGTGTCTCATGGTCCTAAGATAGCTGTTGTACTTCCAGGCATGATGTTGGTATTTCAGGAAAGAAGCAGTGGCAAAAGGGCAAAAGGGGCTCTTGCAGTTGAATTTGTCCCTTTTAACTCACGAAAGCAAAAGCTTTCTTGGAACCCCCATCCAGCAAACTTCCCCTAATATCTCATTGGGTCAAGTAGCCAAACTTAGGAGAATAGATTGCTACGTGTGGTCTAGGAAAATTCAGTCCTTATGGTCGGAGTAAAACATCTTCTCTCCCCAAAATCAGAAGACTTCTGATAGCTAAACACATGGAGGTTTTTTAGCAGAGTAGAAGGGGCAAGCTGTAGGAAGACTGTTAGGTTGGTGATAAACAATTTCTATCATAGATTGCTTTTTGCAATTTGGTTACAAACCCTGCCCAGTGTTCGGCAGATGTACATAATAAACATGTACTGCTGTGATGCTGGCATGAAGGCAGTGATTTTGGAAGACTTCATAAATAAGCTGACTGAAAGACAGAGGAGGGAGATGGAGGGGAGAAGGGTTGGCATGATTGGTTTCAGTTTGTTTAAAAAAAAAATGACCTGTGATGGGAGCAATGCTCTGGGGACTTGGATGAACACATCTTCCCTGCCAGATGTTTGAAGCATTGAAGATTTGTCATTTTAAATTTCTAAATGTAGAGATGTCTAAAGATCTTCAGTGAGTTTCAAAACTACACATGATCCTCAGGGCAGAGACTGTAGAGATGGCAGGATAGGCTGGCCCTCTCATTCATTTTAGGTTACCTTCAGGAGTGGGGGAGGTAGGGAAGTGTAGCGTGAAGAACCAATGCAATAGCCATAAGCGAGGAAAACGGATTTTATATTAAAACTGGAGGCAGAATTCCTTCAGAAGAAGAGTTTTATTGTTGCTAGCAAAACACTTGCAGAGTTACTCAATTTTGCAAAGTTAGGTCTCAGAATCTGGTTTAGAGAGCAAAACATGAAACAAAGAAAACAAAACTTCTTTGCAAAATAAAGTAAGATACACGTTGAGTTCTGGCTGGCTGAACAGGAAAAGAGATAAAGGGAACCTGGGAACTGGGAAGGAGAGGGGGAAAATTAAAATGAATGGGAGACAGTTATGTAACCCTCCTAGCCAGTGGGCTTTACACCCTCTCCTCAACACAGCTTTCAAATGGCAGAGCCAGGAATCCAAAAGCCTGGTGCTCCTTCTGCCTCCAGCCTTCCCCAGTCAGCACGAAAGAAGAGTTCAAGTCTGAGCTGGGAGGTAGTTGGTTGGTCATTCACAAACCCTCCCATCTCCATCTATGGAAAGATTTTGAGGTGAAGGTGCACCTCAGTTCTGAACAAAAATGTCAGGTGCTCTGGCAGGAAGCACATAATGACCTTGGGGAACAGTTTCCTCTGGTTAGTGCTGTGGGTGAGCGTTCCACCTACTTCCCCAGAACAAGCTGGTAAACAACCATCCCCCTTCCTAAACCCCCCCCACAACACACACACACACACACACACACACACAATTGCTGCTCAGACCTCACAACCTTCTTGTGGTCCATGACGATGCTGAGTACTGTTACCTTCTGCTTCCTCTTGGCTACAAGGACACTCATGAACTCTGTATATGGCAATAATATCAGCTTGGATAATCCAGTTACTAAAAGCGTGTTCATAACTAAAATTTCCGTTGGTCCTCGCAAGAAGCCTGCAATTTACATCAGTGGGAACTCCTCCGAACACTTGAGAGGGGATCTCCTCGGAGCCAGGTTCAGGTTTGTGGGGTTCTATCCACAACAACCCAGCAGCGTGCCTGGGACACAGGAGAGGCTCAGGAAATGACAGCTGCATGACAAAGTGTTAGAGTGAGATGTAAAGTGAGGAGAGAAGGGGAGAAATGAGGATCTAGGCTGCAACTTTTTTCAACTCTTAGAAAAGTGTGATATAGGCATCTACTAGGAGGGTAGGATGGAGAAGGCAATGGCACCCCACTCCAGTACTCTTGCCTGGAAAATCCCATGGATGGAGGAGCCTGGTGGGCTCCAGTCCATGGGATCGCTAAGAGTTGGGCACGACTGAGCAACTTTACGTTCACTTTTCACTTTCCTGCATTGGAGAAGGAAATGGCAACCCACTCCAGTGTTCTTGCCTGGAGAATCCCAGGGACAGGGGAGCCTGGTGGGCTGCCGTCCACGGGGTTGCACAGAGTCGGACACGACTGAAGCGACTTAGCAGCAGCAGCAGCAGCAGGACACAGGAGGCAGGTCCCAATCCTTGTCTGTATGTCATCCCAAGAGTGCCATCTCCCTCAGGGCACTGGGTTTGTGTGGCTCCATTCAGCAGAGTGCAGTTTGGGACACATGTTAGTTAGGTATGTATAGCTAAATAGCCATGAGGCACCTATGTGAGCCTGTATATGTGTACATACACACACCTTTGTGTATCCATCTGTTTAAATATGACCAAGACATAAGACAAAATAATACTGTCTGCAGGAGTCCAAGGGTGGGACAGGAGGGCAGTCTCGGAGAACCAAGCAGGCATCCTCAACTGTGAGGAGATGCCGTCCTGCCCCCAGCCTCTCTACCCAGCCTCCTTTCTCTCTTCCCTGCCCCTCGTGACCTTCTGCGTTTTTTCACTTACTTGTCTTTCAAAGCCTTTCATCATTTCCCTAGCTTCCCCTGCATAGCGGCCATGGTCAAAGTTGTTCAGCACAGCTCCTTTCTGAGGCGGGCTGGGGTGAGGGGAGAAGAGACTCGTGGGTGTGTGTTGGGGGCTCTGATGTTAGGGCGAACATGGGCAACTGGAGGTCAGTGTCATTCATCAGTCAGTGAACAAGTATTTATTGGTCTCTGTGTTCTGGGGCTGTGCTGAGAGCTCACTGCTTTCTGTGGTATCTGCTCATTAAGGGAAAAAAGGGAAAAAATGGAAAACAGTTATCTATCAGACCCCTTCATTGGGCTAAAGACAAGGGCTCCTGAAAGCCACTAACTAGCTGTGTGATGACAAGGCTGCACACACACACACACAGACTGGGAGGCCACAGACTGGCAGGGGTTTTCCTCCTGCTGAGACTGTGCCTGCAGAGGTGGCAGCCCTTGAGAGGGCTGGCTTGGGCCATAGGAATGCCTCCGAACCTGTTCCTTCTGACTGGACATTCTACAAGCCTGGGTTCTTTCTATCAATAAATGGCCAGAATATGGTGAATGAGACAAATGAGATAGAGAAACAAAGAGATTTTACTGCAGGCAATAGAGGTATTTCATTGCAATTTTGACAAGGAGAAGAAAAGTTAAAATCAGTGAATTAAAATGCACTGAGATGAAAGGACTTCCCTGGTGGTCCAGTGGTTAAGTCTCTGTGTTTCCACTGCAGGGGGCCCAGATTCCACCCCTCGTCATGGAACTAAGATTGTGCATGCCACATAGTGTGCCTAAAGGAAAATTGAGATGAAAACATCGCAGTAAGTGTTATAAAAGATTACTGTCCAAAATAGCAAAATGGTGATAGAAGATGTACTATGTTGTAAGAAAAGCTATAGAATTGAGAAGACTTCATAAGAATGGTTCAGTTTATTCATTTGTGGCTCATCTGGAATGATCTTAGAATTATTATGTAAACTTTGTTTAGTCATCCAGAGTCTGAGACCAAACTCTGATTCTGAAATGTCAGTTACTACAGTCATAGGACTGAGGGTTTTTTTTTTTTTCTTGGTTGGATGAGAAAAATATGTAGTTCTAAGAAAATGTACAAATAAACAAAGAGACAATAAAGAGATAACTGTGGGGTCAGTACTTTAGATAAATTGTGTTCATTCAGGTAAAGTGATCTATCTTCATGGGGCTGCTCTGGTTGGGCTTCCCCAGTGGCTCAGCAGTAAAGAATCTTCCTGCAACGCAGGAGACACAGGAGACTCGAGTTTGATCCCTGGGTCAGGAAGATCCCTTGGAGAAGGAAATGGCAACCCACTCCAGTATTCTTGCCTGGGAAATCCCATGGGCAGAGGAGCCTGGTGGGCTACGGTCCATGGGGTCACAAAGAGTCAGACATGACTGCGTACACACACACACACACACACACACACACTGCTCTGGTTTTGTTCTATCTGCTTGCCAAATTTAGCAGGTAGGTCTGTCTGATTTGCAAGACTCATTTACATGTTTAGAAGATTCCCTTGTTAGATTAATATATCTTCCCTGCCAGAAGTCTGAAGTGTTGGACAACTGGTCATTAAAATTTTTTTTAAATGTAGAAGTGTCTAAGGATCTTTGAGGAATTACAGAGCCATACATGATCTTCAGAGCACCTTCTTTACCTCTGCAATGGTGAACGGTGGAGTTTTTTTTCCTACCATTTCAGTAGAACTGTCTACCTTATCTCTGGGTTGGGGGCTGTCTCTTATACACATCTAGATGTGTATAAGAGACAGGTCCAGTGGTGAAGAATCCACTTCACAAAGCCAGGGGTACAGGTTTGATCCCTGGTCCAGGAAGATCTCACATGCTGAGGACCAGCTAAATCTGTGTGCCACAACAGCTGAGCCAGTGCGCTAGAGTCCGGGAGCTGCAACCACTGAGCCCACGTGCTGCAACCACTGAAGCCTGGTCACCTAGAGCCTGTGCTCCACAGCAAGAGAGTAGATCCTGCTCGCTGCAATTAGAGAAATCCCATATAGAGAAAAGCAACAACAACAAAACCCACAAAGACTTTGAGGAATTCCTTCATGTGGAAGGTAGGGCATTTTAGGAGCACTGATCAAACTGTCCTGACTGTAATCATTCAGAATATCTATCTGAGGACATCAGGGAAGGCTGTGAGGACCAGACCACTTACTTGTCAGTTCCATAGAACACTCCACAGAAACTGCTGATGGACTTACCTGCAATGCCTCAAGAACCTGGAGGTAATGTTCCCATCTCAGCGTGAATGAAAGTTTCACTCTACCTCACTGTGTGACCTTGGGCAAGTTTCTTAACATCTCTGAACTTGTTTCTTCATCTATAATGCAGATATTGTAACATCTGGCTGAAAGGATTATTAGTAATGCTGATTTGAAATAGTATTTGTAAAATGCTTAGCATAGTTCTTGGAACATATAAAGAGCTCAAGCCATGAGAACTATCTGTTCTTGTTAAGTGAATAGCCAAGGAGAATTGGAAAGCTCCTAAGTTAAAATCAAGGTTTAGGACTGTAGTTCAGCTCAACAAATATGTCCTAACCGTGTGCTAATGTTGTAGTCATAGCACTGGAGATTGATTCATATTTCATCAATAAATATTTATTAAGCAGATACTTGTCAAGGACATTGGTTATTCCTACTGGTCACTCAGAGCCCTGAATAGTGTTGAAAGACACTGTCAAGTTCTTACTGTTTTGTTCTTTTTCTTGGGAATGTATTTTGCATCCAGAGACTTTTTTTAAAAGATAAGTAGATACTGCTAAGTGAAAGAAGCCAGTCTGACAATGTACATGCTACATGATTCCAGTTCTATCACATTCTGGAAAAGGCAAAACTATGGAAAGAGTAAAGGAACCACTGGTTGCCAGGAAGGGAAGGAGGCAAGAATAGGTTGGAACATAAGGGATTTTAAGGCAGTGAAGCTACAATATATGCTATTGTAATGATGGAGACACATCATTACACATTTGTCAAAACCCACAGAATTTACAAGACCAAGAGTGAATCCTAACATAAACTATGGAATTTAGTTAATAATAGTGTATCAATATTGACTCATCAGTTGTAACCAATGGAGTACATTGATGCAAGATACTAATAATAGGGAAAACTGGGTTTGAGGGTAGGAGTGAAAGATAGGTTTAGGAATTCTCCACACTTTCCATTCAGTTTTTCTATAAACCTAAAATTGCTCTAAAAGTAGTCTATTAATTTTTTTAAGTAAGTAGAATTTTCACAATTTCTTTGTATATCCCAGTCCTACCTCCCGGAGATTAGATTTCATTCCACAGCTGGAATACATGCTTCTCGTGTTTTTGGACTGTTCTGTATTTCTCTTAATCTCAGCATCTCTATGTTAACAGTATCTTTCACACAAGAATGCAAACTTCGTGAGGACAGGGACCATGGCTTATTTATCTTTGTGAGATAAAGATAAGTCTTTATCTTTATCAGATAAGATTGCTAAAGATAACAGTCTTCTGTTCAGACCTCCCAATTTCTTCCCTTTCCAAGTGTTTTGGGTATGTGTGTGTGTGTGAAGTGTCCAACTCTTTGCGACCCCGTGGACTGTAGCCTACCAGGCTTCTCTGTCCATGGGATTCTCCAGGCAAGAATACTGGAGTGGGTTACCATTTCCTTCTCCAGGGGATCTTCCCAACCCAGGGATCAAACCCAGGTCTCCCAAATTGGAGGCAGACGTTTAACCTCTGAGCCACCAGGGAAGCCCCTTTTGGGTACATTAACTCTTTAATCCTTAAAGCAGCCCTGTGAGGTAAGTCAGTCTTATCCTTATCAAATACGAGAAAACTGAGTCACAAAGAGGTTAAGAAACTTGTTCAGTGTAACAAAGCTAGGAATTGGCAGAGGTGGGATAGCAACCCAGGTATCTGGATCCACAGTCTGAAGTCAAAAGTACCAGAAAACCCCAAAATGTTTTTTTATATAAATTTATTTATTTTTTAATTGAAGGATAATTACTTTACAGAATTGTGTTTTTTTCTGTCAAACCTCAATATGAATCAGTCATAGGTTTACATATATCCCCTCCCTTTTGAACCTCCCTCCCCAAAATGCTTTGAACTGCAGATTATACACATTTGGGGAGTGATGATATCATTTTCAGTTCAGTTCAGTTCAGTTCAGTCTCTCAGTCATGTCCGACTCTTTGCAACCCACTGTACCACAGCACGCCAGGCCTCCCTGTCCATCACCAACTCCCGAAGTTCACACAAACTCATCTCCATTGAGTCAGTGATGCCATCCAGCCATCTCATCCTCTTTTGTCCCCTTCTCCTCCTGCCCACAATCCTTCCCAGCATCAGAGTCTTTTCCAATGAGAAAAGTCTTCTCATGAGTTGGCCAAAGTATTAGAGTTTCAGCTTTACCATCAGTCCTTCCAATGAACACCCAGGGCTGATCTCCTTCAGAATGGACTGGTTGGATCTCCTTGCAGTCCAAGGGACTCTCAAGAGTCTTCTCCAACACCACAGTTCAAAAGCATCAATTCTTTGGTGCTCAGCTTTCTTTATAGTCCAACTCTCACATCCGTACATGACCACAGGAAAAACCATAGCCTTGACTAGACGGACCTTTGTTGGCAAAGTAATGTCTCTGCTTTTCAATATGCTATCTAGGTTGGTCATAACTTTCCTTCCAAGGAGTCAGCATCTTTTAATTTCATGGCTGCAGTCACCATCTGCAGTGATTCTGGAGCCCAAAAAATAAAGTCAGCCACTGTTTCCACTGTTGCCCCATCTATTTCCCATGAAGTGATGGGACCAGATGCCATGATCTTTGTTTTCTGAATGTTGAGCTTTAAGCCAACTTTTTCACTCTCCTCTTTCACTTTCATCAGGAGGCTTTTTAGTTCCTCTTCACTTTCTGCCATAAGGATGGTGTCATCTGCATATCTGAGGTTATTGATATTTCTCCGGGCAATCTTGATTTCAGCTTGTGCTTCCTCCAGCCCAGCGTTTCTCATGATGTACTCTGCATAGAAGTTAAATAAGCAGGGTGACAATATACAGCCTTGACGGACTCCTTTTCCTATTTGGAACCAGTCTGTTGTTCCATGTCCAGTTCTAACTGTTGCTTCCTGACCTGCATACAGATTTCTCAAGAGGCAGGTCAGGTGGTCTGGTATTCCCATCTCTTTCAGAATTTTCCACAGTTTATTGTGATCCACACAGTCAGAGGCGTTGGCATAGTCAATGAAGCAGAAGTGGATGTTTTTCTGGAACTCTCTTGCTTTTTCACTGATCCAGCGGATGTTGGCAATTCGATGTCTGGCTCCTCCACCTTGGGTGCCTTAAACGAGCGTATGTTTCACGCCTCGATGGCACGGGAGGAAGCGTGGAGCGCGCCGCAGGCAGCGGGACTGGCGCTGCTTGGGAGGCTCGTGCTTTTCCATGTCACCGGAGCGTGTGACCCTGTTGGGTGCCGCGTAACATGGACTGAGAAAGCTCACTGCCTTAATCTGTAAGACGAATTGTTACCACAGACAGGTAACAAGAAGTGCAGGTCTGAGGCAGCTCCAGGCTCCTGCCAGCTGTACCCGGCTGCCATCCCCAGCAGATTGCCCCTCGACTAGGATAGACCTCCCTACTTTTCCTTGGACCAGAACTGAGTCACTTGCCTGCTATCAATCATTCTCAAAAAAGGAGACCAGGACTGCCATGATCAGATCTCACTGATCTGATAGACCTCTGATCAAAGACTCTTTCAGAAAAAAAAAGAGACAGAGAAAGAGAGACTGGGAGTTAAGTAATCTAAGTATTAGTCCTGAAAGAACTTCAGTTCAGTTCAGGTCAGTCACTCAGTCGTGTCTGACTCTTTACAACCCCATGAACCACGGCACGCCAGGCCTCCCTGTCCATCACCAACTCCCGGAGTCCACCCAAACCCATGTGCATCGAGTCGGTGATGCCATCCAGCCATCGCAACCTCTGTTGTCCCCTTCTCTTCCTGCCCCCAATCCCTCCCAGCATCAGAGTCATTTCCAATGGGTCAACTCTTCGCATGAGGTGGCCAAAGTATTGGAGTTTCAGTTTCAATATTAGTCCTTCCAATGAACACCCAGGACTGATTTCCTTTAGGATGGACTGGTTGGATCCCCTTGCAGTCCAAGGGACTCTCAAGAGTCTTCTCCAGCACCACAGTTCAAAAGCATCAATTCTTCGGTGCTCAGCTTTCTTCACAGTCCAACTCTCACATCCATACATGACCACTGGAAAAACCATAGCCTTGACTAGATGGACCTTTGTTGACAAAGAACTTGGAAGACCAAAAATATTCCAATAAACTGTATGTCTCCTTAGAGGCAGACACTTTGGGCAGACTACCCACCTTGTCATTCACTCATTTATTCAATCAAGAAATGTCTGCTGCTGCTGCTAAGTCGCTTCAGTCGTGTCCAACTCTGTACAACTCCATAGACGGCAGCCCACCAGGCTCCCCCATCTCTGGGATTCTCAAGGCAAGAACACTGTAGTGGGGTGCCATTTCCTTCTCCAAAGCATGAAAGTGAAAAGTGAAAGTGAAGTCGCTCAATCCTGTCTGACTCTTAGCAACCCCATGGATTGCAGCCCACCAGGCCCCTCCGTCCATGGGATTTTCCAGGCAAGAGTACTGGCAAGAAATGTCTACTGATTACCTAATGTGTGCCCAGCACTGTGCTAGGCACTGGGGACACAGAGATGAGCAAAGGAAACATGATCTATGCCTCCTGGGGACGACTCTAGAAAGGAAGAGAATAGTTGAACATCTAATCTCAGAAATACATGTATAGCTATAAATTGTTAAGTGCTTTTAAGAAAACAAAGGGAAGAGGGTGATCTGATGTTGGAACAGGAAGGTCTGATTTAAATAGAGAGAAGGCGTCAGGTTTGGTCAAACTTACCCAAATATAGAGCAGAGACTATAGTCCAGGAGAGAGGTCTGAGAACTTTGACTTCAGGATCTTTTTGTGAGAATGTAAAAGGTAGTCTTTGTTTCCAATATTCAGAGGTCTTTTGCTAATTCTGGCTATTGTTGATTATTCCTAGCAGATGTATGGGTCATTGTTCAAGTCATTTTTTGCAGGAGTTCAGAAGCCAAGACTCCAAGGTGGCTTGAAGAACAGAGAGTTGAGCTTCTGTGCACCTCCAGTTATGAAGAGAAATTGTACAGGACTATGGACAGTACTGTTCTATACTGAAGAATCCATTCTTTGGAGATGCATTTTGCTGTGGTTTTGTTCTGATGCTTTGTGCCAAAAGACAGGATCACATCCTGTCCTTTGGGGCAGGGGTCCCCCCCCAAAGTGAACACAGAGGCAGGTCTGTGTTCAGGGCATTTCCACTGCAGTCAGGTCTGCTGGTCCCTGCAACACGGGGACAGACTTAGGGGCAGGCAGAGAAGTACCAGGACAAGACCCCTCTGCAAACCCCAAGAGCAGTGATACTTAGTTTTGAAATTCTCTGTTTCATAAAAATATCCTTTTCTTATCACAAAACCTTCAGCAAAGTTGTAACAAATCTTATTTCCTGATCTCAGTTATCACCATACTGAACAGGAGATAGGGCCAATGTCCAAATTGGGCAAAATGACACAGGGGAGAGCAGTAGTTGTCTTGAGACAAACACACATAACTGAGGAAGGAGAAAGTAACAGTTTGCTTCCCTATTGCAGATTCTGATGACAAGCAACTACCAGTATTCATTTTCAGAATGTGTAAATACTTCTTAACAGTTTCCCAGAAATCCCTGGAAACAAGAGCCTGGTCATAAATGGTACTTCTGCAATTAAAAGAGAGAGTTGAGACTACATGTGCATTAAAGGGATATGTGAAGTTTCGGTATTTGGATTACATATCAATTCTTTCTAGTTTTCACAAGCACCCTACTAAGTGATTCTGTTGTTTCAGGAGAATGAGGTATCAGTTCAGCTCAGTCGCTCAGTCGTGTCTGATTCTTTGCAACCCCATGGACTGCAGTATGCCAGGCTTCCCTGTCCATCACCATCTCCCGGAGGTTGCTCAGACTCATGTCCATCGAGTCAGTGATGCCATCTAACCACCTCATCCTGTTGCACCCTTCTCCTGCCTTCAATCTTTCCCAGCATCAGGGTCTTTTCCAGTGTGAGTGAGGTATAGGAAAAGCCTAACCCAAGACTGCAAGTAAGCAGCAGCCTGGGGCTAACTCCATGCACCCAAGTCATTCTGCTGTGGGTCTTCTGCACCCAAGCCACGCTGCCTTCCTGAATAACACTTACCTGTTGGCTTCCTTTCAAGACCTTCAAGAAAAGGCTGGCGCATTTTCTTCCACTCCACAGCCAGTCTCTGGGACAACAGGCAGAGGCATAGAGTGGGAGGCAGCAACTACTAGAATGGTGGGGGGCAGCGGAGTGCGGGAGCATCGGGGAGGCAGAATTTTTTCTAGTTGAAACTGAGCCCTCTTTTTTTATCCTGTAACTTTTCATTTCCTCATCTACAAGTTAATCAACATCTATGACCATTTCCCACAAATAAAGCTCTTTTCCCATTTAAAGCCAGTCTTCTGCCAAAGCCCCTTCCATCTTCTCAACCCTCTCAGACCTTGTTCCACCTACCACTTGTACTCTTCCTCTCTTTGCCAATCCCTGGTTCTAGCCCCTATTCCCGTAAATATGCTCTCATCTTCCCCACCTTATCCCACTTTAAACCCAAATCTCCCTCTAACTCCACTTCCTTACATCCCAATAATTTCTCAATTAATTCTCAATTTGCTTTGTTATTGTTCAGTCGGTAAGTTGTGTCCGACTCTTTGTGACTTCATGGACTGCAGCACGCCAGGCTCCTCTGTCCTCCTCCATCTCCCGAAGTTTGCTCATATTCATGTCCATTGAGTCAATGATGCTAGCTAACCATCTCGTCCTCTGCCACTCCCTTCTCCTTCTGCCTTTAATCTTTCCTGGTATCAGTGTCTTTTCCAACAAGTTGATTCTTCACATCAAATGGCCAAAGTATTGGAGCTTCAGCTTCAGCATCAGTCCTTCCAATGAATATTCAGGGTTGTTTACCTTTAGGATTAACTGGTTTGATCTTCTTGCAGGTCAAGGGACTCACAAGAGTATTCTCAACTTGCTTGCTGCTGCTGCTAAGTCACTTCAGTCGAGCCCGACTCTGTGCGACCCCACAGACGGCAGCCCACCAGGCTCCCCTGTCCCTGGGATTCGGCTTCCATTTATATCACCCAAACATCCTAATGTATACTTTTAAAAAATAACTTTTTTAGTTTCACATGCACAGAAAGAAGTACATGTGAGTATATGCTGCAAAGAATGACCACATGCAAAGGTGAGTACACCTATGCATCTGCCAGCAGGTTAAGAAGTAAGACATTACTAGCACCACAGAAGCCCTATGATGTTCTCAATTATTACCTCCTCTTTCCTCCCTACTGTAGCATCATCCTGACTTCTCATTCCATATATTAATTTTGCTTGTTTTAGGCTTTACACAAATGGAAACTTAAAATATGTCTTCTGTTATATCTGGCTGTTTTGCTCAACATTATATTCGTATGACATAGCCATGCTATTGCATGCAGTAGTGGTTTATTCATTCTTACTGCTGTATAGTACCTCACTGCAAGACTATGTTGTGATTCATCCGTGTCACTACTTATGGATGTGTGATGTTATTTCTAGTTCAAGGCTATTTCAAAAAAAGATTCGACATGAACATTCTTGTACATAACTTTATGGTATGCTGCTGCTACTGCTAAGTCACTTCAGTCGTGTCCGACTCTGTAAAACCCCATAGACGGCAGCCCACCAGGCTTCCCCATCCCTGGGATTCTCCAGGCAAGAACACTGGAGTGGGTTGCCGTTTCCTTCTCCAATGCCTGAAAGTGAAAAGTGAAAGTGAAGTCGCTCAGTCGTGTCCGACTCTTCACGAACCCATGGACTGCAGCCTACCAGGCTCCTCCGTCCATGGGATTTTCCAGGCAAGAGTACTGGAGTGGGGTGCCATTGCCTTCTCCAACTTTGTGGTATACTTACACACAAATTTCTTCATCTGTTTTTAAAGGAAGGGAGTGGTTTGGGTAAGACCACCATAAAATAGAGTCTTCCCTGGTGGCTCAGATGGTAAAGCGTCTGCCTGCAATGCGGGAGACCTGGGTTTGATCCCTGGGTTGGGAAGATCTCCTGGAGAAGAAAACGGCAACCCACTCCAGTACTCTTGCCTGGAAAATCTCACGGACAGAGGAGCCTGGTAGGCTACAGTCCATGGGGTCACAAAGAGTCGGACACGACTGAGCGACTTCACTTTCACCATAAAATAGATTGAAAAATTGAGGCACGGTTATGTTCAACCAATTGGACAATTTATCATTAACAACTACTGCACTTACACAGAGGGGCCTAAGACACAAATGCAGCCAAGAGAAGGTGCTTGATGAAGACATGTGTCCTTGTGTGTGGGAATTCCCAGAGAATAGGGAACAGAAACAGGCTATGTAATTAAGTACAAAATTGCATAGGCCCAGAGAAGAGGCAACTTTTAGAACCTCCTGGTTAAGGCTAGACAGTTTAATACCAGGGCTCACTCCTGCTCACCCACAGTCTGTGACAGAAGAGTCACCTAGAGGCCATGCATGAAAAGGATAGGGGCTATGGGTCTGGGAGTCATTGCTAAAGATCCCAGACATATTTCTTGCACAGTGTTCTCTTCCCCCCATCTCCCATACCTTAAAATGAGGCTAAAATCTCTGTGAATGGAGAAATTTCAGATGGACTCTGTACTTCTCTATCTTTTCCCTAAAGATCCTGGGAAGCAGAGGGGAACTAGAGCAGACCCCTCTGGGAGCAAGTGGAGCTTATCAAATGCAAATTTTCATTTCTGACAGCAGAAGCGTGAAACTTGGGTGTGTATGTTGTTGCTCAGTCACTCAGTTGTGTCCAACTCCTTGTGACCCCATGGACCGAAGCATGCCAGGCTTCCCTGTCCTTCACCATCTCCTGGAGCTTGCTCAAACTCATGTCCATTGAGTCCGGGATACTATCCAACCATCTCGTCCTCTGTCGTCCCCTTCTCCTGCCTTCCATCTTTCCCAGTATCACGGGATTTTCTACACACTTTTCCAGGTGTGTATGGAAACTAATAAAGATGAGCGGCACAGAGGAGGAGCTGAAAGGCTGTACTCGGGCGTGGGATTAGAAGGTGTGGGATTAGCTGCAGCTGTCATCATCACTAGCATAATTTTATTATCACCATCCCTTAAATTTACATCACAGTAGAGTTTACAAAGAGCTTTCTATTCTTGACTTTCACGTCTCTGCAGTGGCAGGGTGGGGATTGCCCTCCTTTGACTGAACTGCCCAAGAACAGGCGGGATGGAGGGCAGGGTCCAGGCCCTAAGCCTCTTCTCCAGCCCCTCCTCAGGAGCCCACAGGGCTCCGGTCCTTTAATTGGAAAAATGGAATAGGGAAAAGAGCAACGCAGGGATACGCGCCCCGCGGAGGACAAACACAGCGAGAGAACTGGAACTGGACAGAGGCTAAAGCCCTTGCAGGCGGTAGAGGTGAAGGGGTTGGAGAGGTGTGCAGTCGCTGAAAACTCCTTCTGGGGTACGTGCCGAGCCACCTGGAAGGCGCACCGACGCTCACCGAGCGGGCACTCCCCGCGCTTGCCGCGGGGTAGAGGGAGACTTCGTGGAGACGCGGGGCTGGGAAAGTCCAACTTTCCGGGGCGCCCCACGAAGGGTGGGGGCGAGGTAGTGCCGCCCCTCCGGGACGCGCGTCGGGCGCCCCCTGTCACCGCACGCCGCCCCGCCTGGGGCCCAGGGAAGAGCGGGCCCGCCCAGGTGCGCCGGGGTTGGGCCGGAGTCCGGAAGGTGCGCCGCCCCGCCCCGGGCCGGTTCCCTCGGCCTCCCCCCGCGGGAAAGTGAAAGTGTCGCGCCGGCGGAGGTCGCGCGTTGGGGGGCGGGGCGCCACGGACCTGGGAGCGGGCGCCCGGCACCCGAGGGGCCATGGATGGGCTCGGCCGGCGCCTCCGAGCCAGCCTGAGGCTGAAGCGCGGCCGCTGGGGTTAGTGCCGGGCCGGGGCGCGTCCGGGCGAGGGCGCGGGGACGGCCGGGGGACTGCGGACCAGGACGGGAGCTGTCTCTTATACACATCTTAATCTAAGTATTAGTCCTACCTGTAGAGTGTGGCCTCGAGCAGAGCCGGAGTAGAGTCTGCTCAGCTGCTTCCATAGAGCCTGGGAACCTGACAAGTCAGACCTCCCTTATCCCTGATCCCCCATTAGAGAAGCGAGGATTCCTCCCGTCCAGGGTTGTAGGGATTAAATTAGAAGGCAATATTCATTTCCTTTCTTCTCAGCTGGAGCGCTGGGTTTTGGAAGGAAGGGAATTCGGAATTCGTTTTCTTTTTTTATACATTTAGCAAACTTTTTTTTTTTTTTTGCTGCTTACCACTAGCCGGTCCTATGGCTCAGCAGCCACAACTTACTTTATCCAGAGGTCCCACCTTTTGAGAAGCAGAGAACCAATGGAAAAGTAGGGGTCATTCCCAGACAGCCCACCCCTTCTAATATTTGCAGTGAAAAGGGTGAGTGAGACCTCCTTCTACTCCAAACCCCAGAGCTGGGGAGACCTGGAGGGGGAAATCAGTGCTCCATCTGCCATTACCCCTGTCCCCCACCCCCAGCCCTGGCTGTTCTCACTGAACACAGGTTTCCATTATCTACTAGTCATTCCACCTGTGCTGAGGCAGAGAGGTCAGAGACCATAGCAGGGGACAGAGCCCTGGGTGTGAGTGGTGGCAGGAGCAGAGGCAGGGTGGGGCTGGTGGCCTCTCTTCTCTGGAGAACACTGTCTTGGTGTCTCCTTGGTCTCTCTCAATCCTCAGACACCTGTGTGAATGGAAGGGTCGAGAGACCTGTGTGAATGGCTGCTTCTGCAACCCAGAGGAAACATTCCAGTTGTTTCCAGAACAAGGCTGATAATTGTGACTGGAGGACCTTCCTGGACAGTGAGGAACTGTAAGATGCACAGCCAGTATTACCTGTTCTGAGGTCTGGCATGCAGCCTGCAGGAGAGTGTGCTCTTTTCATCTTCTGTACTATTTTCCACCTTCCCTGGAGTTTCCCCTCCCTCTTTTAGTTCCAAGGCAACTGTGTGGTGGGAGGATGTGCGTGTGTGTGTGTGAGAGCGTGCACACAGGTGCAAGTATAAATCATCCTCTGGGGAGGAGTGGCAGTGGTCCTGGGTTGAGAGTGGCTGAGCTAGAAGGGGAAGCTTTCAAGCCCGAGGTGCCAGAAAGTCTCCTCATCTATATTCCAGCTGATTCTGGGACTTTTCCTCAGAGGGCTGTGGGAGGGGCTTCCTGGTGGAGGAACAAGTGTAAACAGACTCCTGACTTCTCTAGAAAGGGTGGCTCCCTCCTGTACTTAAAATTCAGGATAATAAATTCCTTTCCAGGGCACTGGGGATTAAATGAGATTTTGTCATTTAGTGAGAAGCCCTTAAATAAGATGACCCATTATAAACCTGTGTTTGATGGACATTTTCTCTTCTGTTGTTAACTCCTTTTGAAAGGAAGAAGGAAGCAATCTTTTTTTTTTTTTTTTTCTTCTGGATTTCTTGGTCTGCAGCCCAAGAGTTCTTTTTCTGTTTGAGTTTGTGAGTTTTGCTGTTCTCTTGGCTTTTCCGATAAAGCAGGAAGAAATGGGCTGAAAATGCAACCCAAACGATTTAGGGAAAGAAATAACTTCCTTAGGTTCCAGAATGATCAATGAAAAGATTTTGCTTTCCAAGGTCTTTTGCAAACAGGAGGTATCCCACATCTGTGAGATGCTTGGTGTGTGCTGCATCCAGAAGGTAGGAGCACGAACGTGAAACTCTCATAAGTCCCACCCCCAAGAGATTCTGTTGTATTCCCCAAGTAGTCCCTGAATTACTCTGTGCCTCAGTTTCCCCATCTGATCTGGAGATGCCTGTTCCTCAGATTGGTGGTGGGTATTGTGCAACCTGTCTGTACAGATTGCAAGTAATGTGTGGTGACAGATCTGAGTGGTCTGGGTAACTGTTCTCACCATTGCAGTGACTGTAACATTCTTATTTACTGTGACTGTCGTTCTCCCCTGGAGTCATGGCTGGGCCACTGAACACCGGATTTTACTAGTCCACAGAAGTCAGGTCTGGAGCTATTAAGAGCAAGCAGCTGTCTCCCTTATTTCAGCACCGTACTTTTCTCCCAGAAGGCTATTGATTCTTTGCAGGAGTGGCAGACACTGGCATCAAACCCTTTTGCTGCCAGGCTTCTCTTAGGGACAGCATCTTGGCAAAAGTCCTTCTCTCTTACCATGTATATTTACACACTCAAGGGTTTATGTGAGAATCCCAGGTGATGGATTGCTATTCTGTCTCTCTTCCTCAACCTCCAGACACAGCATCACTGGAGCCCCAGGGGCCAGCTGTTCCGCTTTTAGCTTGTGTAGAACTGTTGACCTGGACCATCTGGGAAAAAAGACTGAGCAGGAGTAGGGGCAATGGCACCTCACTCCAGTTCTCTTGCCTGGAAAATCCCATGGACGCAGGAGCCTGGTAGTCTGCAGTCCATGGGGTCGCAAAGAGTCAGACATGACTGAGCAACTTCATTTTCACTTTTCACTTTCATGCATTGGAGAAGGAAATGGCAACCCACTCCAGTGTTCTTACCTGGAGAATCCCAGGGATGGGGAGCCTGGTGGGCTGCTGTCTGTGGGGTCGCACAGAGTCAGACACGACTGAAGCGACTTAGCAGCAGCAGCAGCAGGAGTAGGGGTGGGGAGGACAGCACCCAGACGCTTTCCATTCCACCGAGTGCCCCTCAGGCTGTTGATGCACCAGTCCCTCCAGGGGACTGTCCAGGGAGACTGTAGGCCAGGGAGAATGTCCTAAGTCAGTGCTTTCTATCTGGGGGAGGGGTTCTCTGCTGGATCCCTGGCACAGGTCCCAGTGAGACAAGTCTGCCTTAGGACATATGGCAGGGGGTAGGAGATGCACCATGGAAGATCCTGCTGAGATATCAGGAACTCTCCAGCCCAGAGATGGACTTTGTTCTCTATTTCCCCACCAGGAGAGGAGACTTTTAGGTGTGCTAATATCTAGGGATTTCTCTTGCTTGAACTATTTCTCCACCTAGATAATGGATGAGGTCAAGTCTATTGATGCTAATCAGGGGAGGCCCTGGCAACCTCGCTGCGAGGAGTCTTTGGTCCGTGCTCTTGCTTGCAGTCTTGAAGTCCTAGATGTCCCAGGTGCAGCAGGGGGCAGTGCAGAGGTTAAGAAGCGAAGGATCAGGGATCAGTTTTGGAGATTTATGATCCTGGTCCTGGGGCTGGTGAGGTCCGGTGCTCACAGTCTGATGTTATCAGGCATTCTTCTTTGTCCAGAGATTGTACATAAATACATTGCACAACCTTCAGCCCGGAATTAAAAGCCCTTAGCCCAGAAGCAGCTGGGCTCTGGGGGTGTTCGCCTATGACCTTTTCTCTCACCACACCCTGGGGCTCTTGGGAGGAGCTGAGGTCTGAGCTGCAGTGCCAGGATGCTGCCTCTGTCAGTGCAGGCGTTCTGCTGCCTTCCTGCGTCCCGCCACAGTCTTCTTGCTCAACCGTTGGGTGCACAGGATGGAAACAGCGCACCCCTATTTGGAAGACAGCGTGTGGCTTGGCTGCATAGAGTCATTGCTGGAGACTGAAACGGCAGGGGGTTTCTCAGGCTTTCTCTAGCCTGTCCGTACTGGAGGAAAGGGGGCACTCCATGCCTGACCGGCCCAAGAAGATGGAAAGACAAGCGGGAGGCGGGATCCTCAGTCGCTTCCGCAAACGACTGCCTCTACACCGAGCAGGTCTGGACTAGATTACCTACTTCCTTTTTTTCCAGGATGCCCTCTTCGTTGGGGCTGTTTCTTCCCTTGAAATACTTCTTTTTCTTCTTCCTTTAATATCTTTTCCTCCACTCGGTTCTCCCATGTGACCGAGCCGGGAGGTTTCCCCTGTTGGTTTTTAGAGCCGGTCATGCCCTCTGTGGGGGTTGGTGTGGTCACAGCCACGTGGCCCTTGGCCTGTTCTGATTGCTTGAGTCCAGGCTGACTTGAGGGATGTATTGCTTCAGGTAGGCAGAATCTCTGCTCCCCTGGGGCTGCAGGCCCCCCAGGTGGCCTCCCCGGTACATTTCCTTGGCTTCTGAATCAGTGGTTTCTTTCCTTCTCTTGACTCCTGGTGGTTCCACATGTCGCAGGGAGGCACAGAAACTGCCCAGCTGGCTCTGAGCCCATGCTGGGATGTGAGGCGCTGGGCCGGCTCCAGGGACCTCGGCGTGGGCATGGCCGCCTGGAGGTGCGGAAGTTGCCAGAGCCCCACAGCCTCCACTGGGACCCCGGATCAGTGAGATACCCATGGGCCCTGCTGTCTTGATTGTAGGACCTGCCCAGGAGAATCTGGGAGAAGCAGTGAAGGAACCAGAAAGAGCCCTGGAGCACTGTCTGCCCAGCTTTGCTGGAGGGCAGCACTTCTTTGAATACCTCCTCGTGGTTTCTCTCAAAAAAAAGCACTCAGGGGAAGATTATGAGCCCAGGATCATCTACCAGTTTCCCAAGGTAAGGACTGAAGGAAGGGGCAACGGGGGCCAAGGGTTCAGATGTTTGAGGGGCAATGGGGAGGGGTGTGCCCTCTCCCTCCCCGACCCACCCTGCCTGGGCTCCGCTGGAGCTGCCCTGAACTCACTGTTCCCATTTCCTTCAGACCCAGCCCTGTTTTCCGTTATCATCCACAGAATCTAGGTCTGGCCTCTTTGTGGGGAACAGACCTAGGTTCCCTAGCCAGGAAACTAGGTTAGTTCTTCTGTCTTTGGGGGGTCCTTCTAGTATTTCCCAATTCCGTCCTCAGCTACCCTGTTGAGAAGCTTACCTTCTGCCGGAGGTCCTTGCAGGAATCCCCTCCCTGGGGTGAGTGGGAGGGGAAGGGACGGGCAGGCAGGCCCCAGCCCAAGCAGCAGGCTCCTTCTTGTCTGGTCCTGCGGCAGGTGAAGGGGTGGGGTCAGGGCACCCTTCTCATTAACTCTGATGGTGAGGCAACTGAGCTGGCCGCTTCTCTTCTCAGATGTGGTATCTCTCTGATGTGGTCCTTCCAGGAAGCTGGGCGGTCTCTGGGCCTTTCTGTATTCAGTGTGATCCTGGCCCCCTTCCTGACCATGAACACCATCAAGGATACTGAAGTCCAACTCAGGTTCATGTAGACTTGGCCCAGGAGTGACTGTTTCAGCCGTGGGATTGTTCCAGCCTGACCCAGAATGCAGTCTGTGTGCAGTGATGGGCACAGAGGCAAGCTTTAAGTCCCACACCAGTGGAAAAGCTCAGACTGCTTAGGAGCCTCCAAAGAAGCTCGCCAGACCCTAAGCCCTCTCCACCTGCTCCTACCTCCACACCCATCTGTCTCTTTTCCTATGCATTGTAGCGAGAGAACTTGCTTCGGGGTCAACAAGAGGAGGAGGAGCGGCTGCTCGGAGCCATCCCCTTGTTTTGCTTCCCAGATGGGAATGAGCGGGCCCCACTCACTGAGTGTCCCAGGTAATGGCTTGGCTCTGGGACAGGGGGCTGAGATTGGAGGAGAAGGGAACGGTGTGAACCGTGTGATTCCTGTGCCCCCTTCATCTGGATTTCTCACCAGCTTTCTTCCTGTTGGGGAGGGACTGGAGTTGATTTGTTTTTGAATATCTTGCCTGGGGTCTCTCAAGGCAAGAGATGTTAACTAAACAGATTAACCAGTCCCTTCTGTCCAGAGAAGGGTGAGGTTCCCCTTCCTGTCCTAGAAGTGATTGTCACTGTGTTTTGACTGCCTCTGGCAGAAGATGGACACCAAAGAAGTCCTTTGGCCACTAATGAGATCCTTACATGGCAAAGCCCTTTACACCATGAGTCCTGGAATGTGACTGCCTGAGCTCAAATTTTGGCTTTACCACTATGAGTTGAGTGACCTAGGATAAGAAATACTCCCTTAGAGTTTCAGTTTCTTCATCTTTGAAGTAGGGTTAGTAATTGAACCTTCCTCAAAGAGTTGTTTTGAGAATTAAATGAGATGATGCATTTAGAGCTTGACACCAGTAAGCACTTTACGTAAACTGACTGGTGTTATGATTACTCTCAGGATCCATCAGCAGCTCCCTTGGCCCTCCTCTTCCCGCTCAGTCCCCCTAATGCCGACTACCTTCCTGCTTTAGAACCTAGTGTAAACCGGGTCCTTGTTTGTTCTTCCTCAGGGAGACCTTCTCGTTCGTTCTGACCAATGTGGACGGGAGCAGGAAGATTGGATACTGCAGGCGCCTCTTGGTCTGTGCAGCTCAGAACTGCCCCCTCCTCTCTGCATCCTATTCTGTCCCACAGCTGGGTTTGCTCCAGCCTCAGTTGCAAAAGCCAAGGCTCCTTGGCAGCGGTGGTTGTAAAGAGAGAGCACACCCCAGCACCTGCTGCCATGTTAGTGCCCTGTGCAACCTCACAAGAACGGAGACACACCCCCCTCCTCACCTACAGGACACCTTTGCTTCTGGGGTTGGGTCTTCATTCTGCCCAGCTTTCAACCATTCCCTTCTGTGGGATGCTTCATTCTAATCTGCTCTCCACCATCTCTATCTAGGCCTTGTTGCCTTGGCCCCTGGGCCCTCCCAGAGCCTTGCTTGGGATTGGGACCATGAGGTTCAATCCTTGCGTCTCCCCAAGTCACTTTTATAACGCATCCTCCCTAGCTGGTTCATGTCTCTACAACACACTTGCTCCCTCCTTGTCAACCCCAGAGGGTGTTGGTGCTAACAGAAGCAGTGCTTGCCCGTAAGCCAACCAGCCCCCTCAAGGCCATGGTCTGTGACTGCTCTGGCCTTCCCAGCTGCCTGTCCCAGGAGTGGGATCCCCCAGCCCAGCCCCCAGCCCTGTGCCCCATCAACCCCAGTTGGGCAGAGGCCCTGGAGAGGCTGCGACACTGAAGGAGCCTGTCTGTCCCTCCCCAGCCCGCCGGCCATGGTCCTCGTCTCCCCAGGGTGTACTGCATCATCAGCTGCATCGGCTGCTTCGGCTTGTTCTCCAAGGTAGGGGTGGAACAGGATTCCTCCAGTCCTGTCAGGCCTGTTTGGCCTCCAGCTCTGCCCTGGCTGCCTGCCCTGCCTGGACTCCTGGCGCTCCTCCCCCACAGTCAGGGTCAGGCGAGGCACTCTGGAGACACTCAGGCAGAGAGAGGCGTGGGCTTCACCTGGCTTTAGAGAAAAGTAGGAATTGAACCTAGTAGACTGTCTCCCCTGCAGAGAGTTCACTGTCCCCAAGTCTAGGCAAGGTAAGAAAGCAGCTGAAGTAGGACATGAGAAGAGCTACAGGTTAGAAATTGGGAGTTTCAGCTTCCTCTGTCAAATGCAGGTAATGATGCCTCTTCTTCCTGTCTCATGGGTTGATGTGAGGTGCAGGTGACATGATATGTGGAGAAGACAGAAAGCTAAACAACTATAAAGACAATCATACAACGGGGCTTGGGGGACTCCCTCTGATTCCTTCCAGGATAGAGGGGAAGTTGAGGTCTTCTTGTGCCAGGACACCTGAGCCGGGGTTAGAAAGGAGTCCTTCAGGATGGATGGGGCATGTCTTTTTCTTCTTCTTTGTTGTTGTTTTAGTCACTAAGTTGTGTCCAACTTTCTTGTAACCCCACGGACTGTAGCCCTCCAGGCTCCTCTATCCATGGGATTTTCCAGGCAAGAATACTGAGTGGGTTGTCATTCCTTCTTCAGGGTATCTTCCCGACCCAGAGATCGAACTCACATCTTCTGCATTGGCAGGTGGATTCTTTACAATTGAGTGACCAGGGAAGCCCATGGGGCATGTCTTAGTAGCCAAGAAAGGGTATCAGAGTGCTCTGTCCCAGACAGACCCCTTGGGGGATAAAGGCAATAAACTCCATCAGCCTTTGCTTGGGTGGATGGTTCATCTGTGTAAGGTTCTGCAGATGGAGGCCATCCCTGGGGCATCTCCAGTGGAAGTTAGAGGTCAGAGTGGCACCCAAAAGGCCCAGCTTCTAGGCCTCAGCTAGAACAAATGAACATGGTACCATCATGAATGAGGAGTTTACTCTAGGATGACTTCCTGGGGAAGGGAGTTCAGGTTGATGTTAGGAGAAGGGAGGAATATGAAGTGGTAGAAAGGGGATGAAAAGAAGAAGGCTAGGAAAAACATCAGGTCTTGTGCAGGAGATAAACAGCAGACTGGTTTCTGCCAAGAGGAAAGAACCCAGTTAAGGATTGGCTGGAGCAACCTTACACATGCGATCTTGGCTGGCAGCCCGGGAGCATCCCTCGAGTCATGTCTCCTGTGGTTCTTTTCCATACAGATCCTGGATGAAGTGGAAAAGAGGCATCAAATCTCCATGGCCATCATCTACCCATTCATGCAGGGCCTCCGAGAGGCAGCTTTCCCCGCTCCTGGGAAGACTGTCACCCTCAAGAGCTTCATCCCTGACTCAGGCACTGAGGTGGGTCAGCAAAGTGGGGGAGACCCTCCCTGGGTGGAGGGGGCGGGTTCTGGCAACACCTCCCATCACAGTGTGCCCATTTACCAGGTTAACATTCCAAGAAACTTAGCTAGGCAGGGACTGGCACTTGGCTAAAATTGTTGGCAGAACTTAAACCCCAGTTCTCTAATTTCCTCAACTTGATACTCACAAAGACCTAGTTATTGTTCAAATAACCGAGATCTTTTTTTTTTTTTTTAATATAATAAACTATGTAAGTGGAGGCTCCCAGTACTAGAATGGCCTTTGCCTCCAGTTCCCAAACTGCCACTTTTCACCATTACCTCCCTTATTTCCCTGTGTCTGTCCTTTATCTCTACCTATGGCTTCCACCTGTCTTTTTCTTATCACCCATCCCCACCCCTGAGTCCCCACCCATTTGATACTGGGGATGCTATTGCTTTAAGACACTAAACAGACAAAGCAGCAAGTAGAAAATTGTTTTAAGAATCCCAGTCTTGACCCCTGGTATTCTGGATATTCTGTGTGTCCCTTTGAACTTTGGCTTTCCCATATCAGAATAAGGGGAGGGGTTAGACGTCTTCACTTACTCAAAAAATAAGTGTGGAAGGCTTGCTAGGCCCCAAGTTGTACTATTTCCCAGCTCATTGTTGTTGTTCAGTCACTAAGTCATGTCCAACTCTTTGCGAGCCCATGGATTGCAGCACGCCAGACTTCCCAGTCCTTCACTATCTTCCTGAGTTTGCTCAAAGTCATGTCCATTGAGTTGGTGATGCCATCCAACCATCTCATCCTCTGTCACCCACTTCTCCTCCTGCCCTCAATCTTTCCCAGCATCAGGTTCTTTTTCAGTGAGCTAGCTCTTCCCATCAGGTGGCCAAAGTATTGGAATTTCAGCTTCAGCATCAGTCCTTCCAATGGATATTCAGGACTGATTTCCTTTAGGATTGACTGGTTTGATCTCCTTGCTGTCCAAGGGACTCTCAAGAGTCTTCTGCAACACCACAGTTCAAAAGCATCAATTGTTTGGTGCTCAGCCTTCTTTATGGTCCAACTCTCACATCCATACATGACTACTAGCTTTGACTATACAGACCTTTGTCAGCAAAGTGATATCTGTGCTTTTTAATACACTGTCTAGGTTTGTTATAGCTTTCCTTCCAAGGAGTAAGCGTCTTTTAATTTCATGGATGCAGTCACTATCCACAGTGATTTTGAAGCCCAAGAAAATAAAGTCTGTCACGGTTTCCATTTTTTCCCCCCTCTATGTGCCATGAAGTGATGGAACTGGATGCCACAATCTCAGTTTTTCAAAAACTGTTGAGTTTTGAGCCAGCTGTTTTCTGGCTACAAAATGGTAAATAAAACGAATGTGGTCCCTGACCTCATGGAGCTAAAAGTCTAGTGGGGAAGACAGACTTAAATAAATAAACACACAAATAAATAGATCATTGAAAAGTATATTGATGGAAGGAAAAGAAAACAGGATGCTCCATGAGAAAATGATGAGAAACGTGTGTTGCATTAGGTGGCTAAGGAAGGCTTCTGAGAGATAAAGGAGGATAAGAATGAAGAGAGAAAATACTGTAAGATTTGAAAATGTAATACTACATTTCAATGAAAAACTAGTTAACTAATTAAAAAAAAGAATGAGGAACTTCCCTGGTGGTCCAGTGGCTAAAACTCCATGCTCCCAATGCAGGGGGCCCAGGTTCATTCCCTGGTCGGGGAACCAGATTCCACATGCTGCAACTTAAACTCAGGGCAGCCAAATAAATACATAGAACAAAATACTTTTTAAAATGAAAGGCAACCTAGGGGAGGGAAGTACCTCAGGCAGGAAAGAAGGAAGGCACGCTGAAGGAACAGAAGGGAGCTGATGTGGGGAAGCAAGGTGGTGGAGGTGGTGAGGGAGGCAGGGTGCTGTGAGCCACACAGAGGTTTACAGCAACATCACCCTCCGAGCAGAGGGAAACCATGGGTGGATTTTTAGTAGCGGAGAGGTAGGATCAGATATACTCTTTTGGGGAGGATAGGGTAGAGGTAGGTAGAGACCCAGCTTTCTGGGGCTTGTGTGATTTTTCAGTGTGGTAACACCCTCTCTCTCTGGTTTTCCAACAGTTCATTTCCCTGACGCGGCCCCTGGATTCCCACCTAGAGCATGTGGATTTTAGTTCTCTCATGTGTTGCCTCAATTTTGAGCAGATTCTTCAGATCTTTGCCTCTGCAGTGCTGGAAAGAAGAATCATCTTCTTGGCAGAAGGTCTCAGGTTGGTGCAGTCACTGAGCAGGTCACCTGAACTGACCAGCATCCCTGGGTTCCAGGGGACAGACAGGACGGTTCTCCAGGGAACTCAGGCTGTAGGACCTGTGTGCTCACCTTTCCTCCACACTGTCTTGATCTGCACTAAAGCCTAGAAAATAGTTGTTGTAATAGCTGTTGTAATTCCCTGTTCCTGCCTCCAAACTTGATCGCCGCCTAAGCCTGAAGGAGGTTTGTGATTTAGCTCTGAGAAGGGCATGAAGCATTCTTGTGACAGCCTAGGAGAAAACCAGTTAGGGTGGATGCAGAGAAGATTCTGCTCTTGAAAGGCTAAGGGAGGACAGGGCAGGAAGGTGTATGTATAATGGTATGGAGGTCAAACCCATTATCCTAGTGGCAAACACACCTCATTTGTCCATTTATTTACTCATTCAACAAACACTTATTGTGTGTCAACTGTTAACCAGATGCCAAGCATCAGGGAGATACAGACAAAAGATGGTCCTAGACCTAAAGGGGATATAGACTTACTCCTGATTGAAAGGAAGCATAGGTGTTGAAATCAGCAGAACAATTCAAGTTCTTTTCTTCTACCTTTAGCAACATTGTGTTCCTTAGGTTAGTTTCCTAACTTTTATTTATTTTTTGGATGCATGGGTATGTGGGATCTTTAGTTCCCCGACCAGGGATCGAACCTATACCCTTTGCATTGGAAGTGCAGAGTCTCAACCACTGAATCACCAGGGAATTCCCTAGTTTCTTAACTTTTTGAAGTCATGATCTCCTTATCTGTAATTGGACATATCAACTGTACCTACCTCATAGAGCATGGTAAGGATTAAATGAAGTAATGCACTTTAGGTACCTAGCACCCTGCCAGGCCCACACTGGTAAGTGCCAGTTGTTTTTCTGAATAATAATTTCATAGTTGAGTATATCCCTGTATAGTGCATAGTTGAAGCAGAATACTATCATATCTTGGTTTCTGCCTCTTAGAGGCTTCAAGTCTGGTTGAGACATGGGGAGATATGTGACAGATGAAGACAGGAGAAAAATTTTAAGACAGTAGAAGGTTGACTCATTTATGTCTGGGGATGGAGAAAGCTGCTTATGTTGAGCTGACAATCCTGGTTTTATCTTTTAGGAAAGAAGAAGGAAAGGACTTTAGGGGCCCAAATGTTAGACCAGAGGGTCAGGTGAATGTCATGGGTTTTAAAGGAAAGGAAGTTTGGGCAGGCAGTGGGGTCTGTGGGTTGAAAATTCTGTAAAAATCAGTGATAACCAAAAAGGCACCGTGTGTGCATGCAAAGTTACTACAGTCGTGTCCAGCTCTTTGCAACCCTATGGGCTGTAACCTGCCAGGCTTGTCTGTCCATGGGCTTCTCCAGGCAAGAATACTGGAGCGGGTTGCCAGGCCCTCCCCCAGGGGATCTTCACAACCCAGGGATAGAACCCGCATCTCTTGTCTCCTTCATTGGCAGGTGGGTTCTTTACCACTAGCACCACCTGGGAAGGCCCAGAAGGCACCAGTTGTGGCCTAATCCTTGTGGGAAGCAGTGTAAACCTCTTGCTTTAGACATAGCTCTTCCACTCTTGGCCCTGTAGGGCAGGGATCCCCAAACCCCTGGCACTGGTCCATGGCCTGGTAGGAACTGGGCCACGCAACAGGAGGTGAGCAGCAGAGTAAAGCTTCATCTGTATTTACAGCCGCTCCCCATCAACTCCCATCACCACCTGAGCTCTGCCTCCTGTCAGAGCAGCGGCGGCATTAGATTCTCTTAGGAGCACAAACCCTACTGTGAGCTGTACATGCAAAGGATCTAGGTTGCATGCTCCTCATGAGAATTTAATGCCTGATGATCTGAGGTAGAACTGAGGCAGTGATGCTAATGCTGGGGACCTGCTGCAAATACAGATTATCATTAGCACAATAAATGTAATGTGCTTGAATCATCTTGAAACCATCCCACCCTTCCCCCGCAACCCCAGCCCTCGGTCTGTGGAAAAAATGTCTTCCACGAAACTGGTTACTGGTACCAAATCGTTTGGGGACTGCTGCTGTAGGGAATTGAGAAGTTTCTGTTGTGGCTAGAGCTGGGATTCTGGCTTTTGCCTTCTAGGATCAATGTTTAGAAAGTGAAGGGGACTCCAGGTGTCACCTGGTTTGGATACAGGCAAAGGTTGGCAGGACTCACCTCTCAGGCGTTAACTTTCTTCAGGGAAACCCCATCACTCCCCACTTCCTTCCTACACTGAATATTTCAGATCTTTGCCACTCAGCCAGGAAAGGGACTTCCAGTCAGCCTAAGTCTTGGCTAGACTCTCGGAGATTCCATCTTTCTAACTCAGGAAGTGCTAGCTTGATACCAAGAATTGAAACAAGGTTTCCGCATCTGTGTTTTTGTTGGCCTTGGCTTTGGGGCAGTTTGGAGAAATGAAGAGCCACTAAAGCTAGTGGAGAATAGAGAAGACAGGGAGAGGGTGTGTGTTGAGGGGGTTACGGGGAGGGGGCATGAGGGGACCTGGGTCTGAGTTGTGACTTAGGCAGTAATGACACAGGGAATGCTTCCTTGGAAAGGGTGGAGGAGTCCTCTTGGGGGGACTTTCCGGGTGGGAATTGCTGGCCAGAGGTTCCCGGAATCCAGGAATTTCCCAAGCAAGCTCAGGCACCAACCTGATAAGTTTAAATAACCATGAGTGGTCAGAGGGAGCCCTGAGAGTTAAAGCCTGGGGACGAGCGATAAGGAGGAAATAGACTTGACCTCTCTGCTGCACCTCAGTGTTTACATGTTTGTCTCCTTAACTACACTGAGTGCCTTAAAAGCAGGGCTGGTCTTTTGCTTCCTGGTATCCACATCCCTAGCACAGTCGGGACTGTGAGAAGGGACTCCATCAATGATCAGTGACCTCATAGATGGAAGACATTTCTTCTTCCTTCTCCTCTCTTTAAAGACACTCCCTCCACCCCACCCCCACCCCCAGCCCCAGTGGAAAAGAAGAATCACATAGAGGCCCCATGCTTGACGAGAGGAGCCTCAGCCTCTTCTGGTTTCTACCCCTCCCCTCCCAGCTTTGGGTAGCCGGAAGCTCTGTGACCGGCATGGCTCCCAGACTTGCTGTAGCTCCGGCACAGCCAGCATGAGTAGCTGCTGTCAATGGCGGGCGGTGGGGAGGCGGCGTGGGGCTGGGGGCCTGGGCAGGCCCCTCTGGCTCACTCTCTGTGCCCTGTCCCCAGCACCCTGTCTCAGTGCATCCATGCTACTGCCGCGCTGCTCTACCCCTTCAGCTGGGCCCACACCTACATCCCCGTGGTCCCCGAGAGCCTGCTGGGAACGGTCTGCTGCCCCACCCCCTTCATGGTTGGAGTCCAGATGCGCTTTCGGCAGGAGGTTTTGGACAGCCCCATGGAAGAGGTACGATGCAGCAAGAAGGGGGCCTGATTTGGAGCCAGGCAGACCTGGATCCGGATCCTACCTCTGCTGCTGATAGCTGTGTGATTTTGTGACAAGTTGCTTAACCTCTTTAAGCCTCAGCTTCCTCATCTGTAAAATGGCAACGTTTAGACCCTAAGGATCCTAGGGGAAAAAAATCAGCATAAAGCACCTAGCCTGGTGCCTGACATATAGCTGATACTCAGTAAGTGTCTGCTCTCTTCTCGGAACAATTTCCCTTTGGACTTAAGGGGCAACACATGGCTTATTTGGGCTTCACCCAACTGTACTAGGCCAGCTAGTCCTAGTGAGCAGGCCCTGGGTGTCCCATTTTTCTTCTGAATGGACAAGCACAGCTGGTCTATACAACACACACCCCACTGGAATTTATTCACATTGCTTGGAACTGAACTAACAATCTTCCTGGAAACAATGAGTCTTGAAAATGCAGATTTTTTTGTAGTAGAGGTCATCCTTCCAATTAGCTTAGAGCTCAGTTGGTTAATGAGGATATTGGTCCAAATCCCCTTTGATTTTGTCAGCCTCTTGTGTCTTGGCAGTACCCCCAGATACACCAAAGAGCTCAGTGGTGAGAATGGGTGTTAATAACATAAACCTACCTCCAGTGTTGGAAGAACAACGTCTGCTTTGCTTGAGTTGTCAATAGAAACTTTCAAGAAATAGCACATTACTATAATCTCAAGCCAAAAGAGCTACTTAGGTTGGTCTGGCTAACCATCGACTCCCTCTGTGTAGACAGAAAGGGAAGAGGCAGAGCCTCGAAGTAATCTACTGGAGGCCTGCGACCAGCCCTGGTGGGAGGACTTCCTCCATTTACATAAGAAATAACCAAGGTCCAGAGAGCTCAATCCAGTTATCAAGGCCACGCAGGCAGTCCCGGAATCTAGCAGAGATAGAAGCAAAGCACCTCTTACGCAGAGTGCTGCTGGGAAGTAAAGAAGCAGGCTGTTTCTCTTCCTTGTCTCCCCAGCCCGCCCTGCCCTCCTCAGAACTGCTGAGTACACATGCCCTTTGAGCCAACCTCTGCCTTGTGACTAACTGGGACAGGGTATCAGCCCCACGTTTAGTAATACGACTCAATAAGTGTCCCAATCCCAGAAGTTATGAAACTTCCTGATGCTGCAGCGCCATCTTCTTGGACGCTGTGATTCCTCCCCCAGTGGCCTGGCGGGAAGACACCTCAAGGCTAGTCAGACTCCAGCTTGTGCTGTCCAAGAGCCCCAGCTGATGAAACGGGCAGGGGGTAGGGATGGGAGAGGGCTGGGGTCAGGGAGAGAGATGGGGCATTCCTTGACTCCCAGGTCAGCTCTTTGGAAGGGCTCCTTGGACAGACAGTAATATACTCAAGTGCTGGAAAGATTTCTGGAAACAACTTCAGAAAGAAATTCTTTACACACACTCTTACCTCTCAGCCCACAAAGGGAACAGCCTGCCCTAAATGAAGGCATCTGAGCCTATGTATACAAGTGGTTTCACGCCTGGACTAGTTCAACTTTTCTCCCCTGATGGTGGATAATTACAGTGCCTGCTCTGTCTTTTGGCACACATTCCTATTTCTCTCTTCTTTTTATTTGGGAGAAGGGTGCATGGAGGGATCACTCACCCTCTTGTCAAGACCAAGGTCACAAACTGAGAAGAGGGACCCAGCAGGCATTTAAATAGCCAACACAGGCTTTGGGGGATTATGATAAACTGCTGAGCACCTGCCTTGCCTAAAGGAGGCAGCTGTAACTCAGTTCCCTCTGAATGTGGATCAGTGTTAGAGCTCCTGTCTTTTCCAGAGAAGCCCTAGATCCAAATTCTGTGTGAAATTTTTAAATTTAAATATTGGAAACTAATTCAATGATTTGAAAATTCTCTGAGTCTCAAAGAAACAGGTCTGTAGGTTGGAATCTAACTGGCAGGGTGCATATTGGTCATCTCCATTCTAGACTAAAGGCGCCTTAGGCAGTGATGGAGCTGATGCTAGAACTCAGGTCCCCCAAGTTCCAGCCCTGTGCTTGTCCTACCTGCACCCTACAAACATGTGATTACTGCCTTTCCGTGATTCCATCAAGGAATCACAGAGTAAGTCCCAGGTCCCTCTTATTCTGGCTTTCTCCAAAGAGTTTAAGGGCATGATTCCCAACAATTCCCTTCTAGAACTAACTATCCATTACTGCCTTTCCGACCCTCCTCCTTTTGTCCCCAGGCTTATTTTCTCCTCTCGCTCTTCCCTGCTGTAAGCTCCAAAGCTCTTGTGGGAGTTTTAATAGTTTTTATTTATATATTCTTGGCTGTGCCAGGTCTTCATTCCTGTGTGGGCTTTTCTCTTGTGGTTGCGGAGAGTGGGGGCTACACCATGGTTATGATGCATGGGCTTATCATTGTGGCGGCTTCTCTTGTTGCAGAGCACAGGCCCTAGGGCATGCAGGCTTCCGTAGTTGCAACACCTGGTTCAGTAGTTGTGGCACATGGGCTCAGCTGCTCTGTGGCATGTGGGATCTCCCCTGAATCAGGGATCGAACCCGTGTCTCCTGTGCTGGCAGGCA
This sequence comes from Cephalophus harveyi, assembly GCA_006410635.1. Lineage (NCBI taxonomy): Eukaryota > Metazoa > Chordata > Mammalia > Artiodactyla > Bovidae > Cephalophus > Cephalophus harveyi. Next base: position 670,461 of record SJYT01047396.1, read on the forward strand.
GATTCTTTACCACGGAGCCACCAGGGAAGCCCTGTGGGAGTTTTAAAAATGGAATTCTAGGCAATTGTACATAAAGTTGTTGTAAGCCTTAAAAAAAAAAAAACAATCAAAAGATGCCCATCCCTGTCCTAAAGCTCACCAGAGGGAAGGGAGCTGAAGAACTGTCGGAAGAACGATGCACTAGCAAGGACAGCACAACCCAGGCTTGGAAACTGGCTCTCCTCTTTGATAGCAGCATCACCTCAGGCAGTTTAACTTCTCTGGGTATTTTCCTCACCTTACCAGGCACAGTATCTGCCTCTACTGGAGCACTGGGAAGATTAAATGAGATAAGATGTGCAAAGCACAGTGTATGCCATTTAATGCTTCATACATAGAAGTTATTACTATGATCAATGCTTTTTTATTAAGAGAGTGACTGGCTTCAATTTACCCATATTGTATACCGCATCTTCCTTAGCTCTCTCCCCTGTTTCCTGCTTCCTATACCCTCATACCCTTTTCTCAGGAAAGAGTGGGTGGTGAGAAAGGAGTGTACCAGACAGGAAATGAGAACTGAAGATGCTGATTTTGTTGTTACTTGGGCTGAGAGGTACAGCAACAGGCAGAAAGAAAAAGGGGAAAGAAACCAAGCTGTCCCGTTTTCATTTCAGGTCCTGTTGGTGGATCTTTGTGAAAGAACCTTCTTAATGTCAGTAAGTGTCTGGGTTCAGATCCCTTGCAGACCCACAACCAACTCAATTGCTCTTGGCTCATCAAAGTTCCACTACTTTAACAAACTTCTAAGTATGCTAACAAGACTTCACCTCTCTCAAGGAGAGTGTGACTTCACAAGGCAGTTGGTGTTAGTGCTTTTAGAGCAAGGACATAGACCAAGTACCAGAGGGACAGAGACTTCCTAGTGTTTAGAGTTGAAGCTTCTGTTGTTTCTTTGTTGTATGTGGCCAATTATTTGGGGGTGGAATGGGGTATAGAATTCATGCCTCACATCCTCTGTCAGCACTTCACACCTCCTCCCTGATTTCTTGACCTCTGAGCTCTGTCCTCTCCTAGGTTGGTGATGAAAAAGACATCCTACCACCCAAGCTTCAGGATGACATCTTAGAATCTCTTAGTCAGGGCATCAAGGAATCACAGAGTAAGTCCCAGGTCCCTCTTATTCTGGCTTTCTCCAAAGAGTTTAAGGGCATGATTCCCAACAATTCCCTTCTAGAACTAAAAGGAATTCACTCCGCAGTCCTGGGCTAGTCCCAGAGGCTTAATCCTAAAGGGCAAGTATGAGATTTTTACTCTTCCTAAGCAATGGTGAACCCATCTCCAGTCTCACATTTTCATCAACCAGTAATTATGAACCCTGCCTCACCCCACCCCTTGCTCAAGAGTTTTCAGCCTGCAATGAAAGCCACTTGGAGGTAAGGGTGGGTAGTTTTCATCCTGCTGCTACCCCTGAGATGGTCTCTTTATATCCCCTGCAGCTTCTGAACAAATCAATGAGCATGTTTCAAGGCCTTTTGTGCAGTTCTTTGTCAAGACTGTGGGCCACTATGCTTCCTACATCAGGCGGGAGGCGAATGGGCAAGGCCGCTTCCAAGAACGGGCCTTCTATAAGGCTCTGACCTCCAAGGCCAACCGACGGTTTGTGAAGAAATTTGTGAAGACACAGCTCTTCTCCCTTTTCATCCAGGAAGCTGAAAAGAGCAAGAACCCTCCTGCAGGTATGCAGTGAAAGCGTCCTATCAACTGCCTTCAAGTCAGGTGTGGTCCTAGGAGGGGAGGGAAGAGCACTTCCAAGAGAGGTTCACAAAAACAGCTGTGATCTTATCAAATGGGGTTGGACAGAAAGGTCCCGAAGCCTAAGAAAATGCCTCTGAAGCTGGCGCTTTGTAGACGTTTGCTCTGTTCATCAGCCAGTAGGAGGACCTTTGCTTTCTGTTTTAGTCTAGAGCTAATTCCTACTAATTATTCTGTTTTAGGACCCCTTAGGAGCCTAATCGAATACCTAGATCCACAAAGGCCTAGGATGGCATGGGGAATCCTGGCGGGAATGTGGGTATAGTGGGTGAGCATGGACAGCAGACGTTGAGAGTATCTCTGACCCTGTTCTTGAGCTCATCTTAGTCTGCCTGGCCAGATTAGCTGCCTCTAATACCTATATCTCTAACACCACAGATTATTTCCAAAAGAAAATACTTGAATATGAGGAACAGAAGAAACAGAAGAAACCAAAGGAAAAGACTGTGAAATAAGAGCTGTGGTGAACTGGAGTGCCTACACCTATAGGCCAGTAGTGGACTCTGACCCCTGCCAGCACGGTATGATGTGAAGCTCTCAGTCAACAGAATCCACAGCCTTCTTCCAAGTCCTGGTAACCAGGTCTTGCTTCAAGTTGGTGTCTTGAGTTTGGGATTCCTGAAATCAGCTTTCTCAAGACTTTGGAAGGCTCGGACCTCAGTGCTCACAGAGCTGGGCACATAGCTGCCTTTTCTGCAGAGGTGACACAGGGCAAGAAACAGTAGTAGAGGTGGTGTAGCGCCCCAGAAGTTTCTGGAACTGCCCTCTCCCAGGAAGCACTATTACAAAATCCTCTACAGAGAAACAAGTTGTCGCCCAAATGCTCAGCCTCTTCACATATAAACAGAGATCTGTGGACATGTGAGGATAAGAATAAAGACGAAAAATCTTCTTGCTCTTTACATGTGTATCTCTGGCTTCCACTATGGAGAGGTAACCAGCAAAACAAGGTGAGAGATGTGAGAATAAACTGGGCTAGATGTGGAGGACTGGCAACAGTGCCCAGAACTCTGGTGCTGTGTCTGGCAATGATGGGCATCAGGAGAGCCTTCTACTAGAAGAGGTGAGGGATACTGGTAACAACAGCAACCGTGCTGAGGATTCAGCAGTGGTTCTTGGTTCAAGTTAGGTGTGATTTCCAGAATCCTGGGACGAAAGGCTGCTAGCCTTTCGTGAAATATTTGAAGTTGAGAGTGACTTGACAGTAGGAATCTCAGCTGAAGAAGTCAGTGAAGAACACTACATTGTTTCCATCAATAGGTCTGTCTGCCCATCACTTCCAGTCTGGAGCTTTCTGTTTTAGACATCCTACTTCCAACTTCATTATTTTGAGAAGCCAGTTCAACTCTTTGGCTAAGGGCAGAGGGATCTCCGCATTGACATTTTTTCTCTCGGAAGAAAAGAGAATCATCATCTTAAAAGTCCAAAGTTTAGTAGTCACCTGGTCCCTCTTCCCTCTGTATCTCTACTGACAGCTTCTGATTAAATACTGTAAGGGATGGGAAACTTTTAGAAGCATCCTGTTTTTCAAAAATTCCACCTTTTAAATGTGTGTATGTGTGCGTGGCCCTCAGAGGCCCCTGGATTCTGTACAGAGAACACAAATGTTGCAGGATGGAATAGGAGACTGGGGTTACCAAATTGAAGTTAAAGTCAATATACTTTCATTTCAGGGCACAGAGACCTACCGCAGGTGGCACATGTTCTACTGTCCACATGCCACCCCAAACTAGGCTGCTACTCCTCACAGCTTTCAAGAGTTAGTGCACTTTGTTAGGTAGGTTATGCCAGTGGTTCCTAATCCTAGTTGTATCTCAGGACTGGAATCTGAGGAGCTTATGAAAATATGAGGCTCCATCTTTAACCTACCAAATCATCATTAAAGATAGGACCCGGGAACCTATATTTTTAAAACTTCTTCTGCTGATTCTGACACCTAACCAGGTATATAATATGCTCACAAGAATCAGGACCACCTGAGGTTTACTATAAACATAACTTGATCTCATGTTGATGGTTATCTAGAGTTGAAGGAAGCACACACCAAATACCTAGATGTCTTCCAGATTTCCATTATGCTGAAAAAGATTCTAGCACCTCAGTTGGTAGCTTCAGCTCACTAAAACCTAGTATAGTGTAGAAGATAACGCTGGACCAGGATTCCGAAGATATGGATTCTAGTCTCCATTTGGGGAAAAGGAACAACTGTTGTGACACTGGTATGCCATTTAGCTTCTCCAAACCTCAGTTTCCACTGTAGGCAATTAACATCTGCTGTGTCTATCTCATAAGACAATGATGTAACTCTGCCAAATTTAATTATCCTTCCTTCTTTTTCCCTTTGTCCTACTTTGTGACATCTGATCTACCCTAGCATTTTCTTGTATGAATTTCTCTACCCCAGATGCTGGAGAAGTTGCTAGCAAGCAAAGATAGTGAAAACTTCCCTTTCCTGCTACATTCTAAAAAGAAATGAAAGGTTTCACTACCACGGCTAATCAAGATTACATGGAATTGATGGAATTATTAGAAGTGCAAGAAAGAGTTCTGGTTGCCAGGCAAAGCAGCACAGCTATTGTGTATCCATGATTATGGAAACGGTATAAATAAGAATCAATAGTAAGATACCTCATTTTAGCCAATAGTTTAAACTTTTGCTGTTTGCCTCTTCATTCAAGCAATTGAACTATACACAGTAGAAACAGATCTGGTTTATAGTTACTGAGGACACCTGTTTTTTGTTTCAAACTTGTAGCCAAAAAAGGGAGTGCAAATATTCAATAATTGCCAAGAGAAGCACAAGCCTCTCTTATTTTAAATCTGGGGGAAGGGCTTGAGATACTGAGAGCTACTAACCAGTCAATCCTAAAGGAAACCTGAATTTTCATTGGAAGGACTGATGCTGAAGCTCTAATAGCTTGGCCATCTGATGCAAAGAGATGATTCACTGGAAAAGACCCTAATCCTGGGAAAGACTGAAGGCAGGAGGAGAAGGAGAAGACAGAGCATGAGATGGTTGGATGGTATCACCAACACAATGGACATGAGTCTGAGCAAACTTCAGGAGACAGTGAAGTACAGGCAAGCCTGGTGTGCTGCAGTCCATGGGGTCACAGAGTCACACACGACTTAGCAGCTGAGGAACAACAACAAAGACCTACTAAACTCCTCTGGACTTTTAAGATTATGGTTCTCTTTTTACAAAGGGAAAAAAAGACGTATAATCTCAAGGGCAACAACTATCACAACAAAAAACCTTCCAAGAGGGAAAATGAACATAGCACTCCCATGTTTTAAGTTAAACAGTTTTATACAAAACAGGTCACAGGACACATGTTGACAATGTAGCTGACTTAATCTCCTTATTTACTAAAGAGCAAAAATAAATTTTGCTTTAAAATTTAAAAAGCAACATTGAAACTTAGTTTATCTTCCCACTGAATAAAACTGAGAAAAAAAGACTGGCTTTCGGATCATATGTTTATTTAAAAAAATAAAATGGATCGACAAAGTTACCACAGTATTATGCATGCTAACAGGATTTCCCAAGCCCATGAGATACCATATCTTGAGCAATAAAAAAATGACTTCCTCAACAATGTAAAGATAGGAAACTTTTCAATCCAAATTCAAAATCTTTATCAAGTTCCACCTCAGAAAGCTAGTAGGATATATCTGTGCCACAAGCTGAGCTCCTTAGTAAAGAAAGCTTGAGAAGATACTAAAAAGGATGTCACTAAAAAGATGATGATTTGTTAAAATTATAAAGCAACAAATTTTGGCCTGGAAATACTCTACATTAGAAATCTCCACCACTGGGGATCTGCTCCCCATGACAATTTTACTCTGAATCCAGGAAAATTACAAACACATGGTATTTTTTTCTTGCATGCTTTCTTGGGCCAACCCTGCATGACAACACGTACATTTACAGGATGGAACTTGAAATTCCCATTCTCACACAGGGATAGTTAAGTGTTATCAATAACAAAGAATAAAAGTTATACAACATTGATTATTATAAATTATTCTTGTTCTTAACCGCCCCATTCTCCTTAATATGTTCGGATTCTTTCCTGCAGAAAACATGAGCTTCCTATGTAACATCAGTTACATCATTAATGATGATTAGAATGAGCTGTGGAGACCTTGATTCTGAAGACATGTATATGCAGGTGAGATGCAATCTGATTGCAAACACTGACACAGTAGCGAATCAAATCAAAGAAAGAGAAGACCTGGAAAATACAAAAAAAAAAAAGAGAGAGATTATTAGATTCTCAGCACCTGCTCAGGCCATCCCTAAAGCCGGAGAGGCTTCTTTCTCTTTTCCTGAAATTCATCTTCAATTCCATACGATTTAATAACTAAATTTCCCCACAGATCTCCTTTATACCAAGGAGCAACAAACTTAGTGAATATTTTATGCTTTGTGGACCATACTTTGTCACACTGTTCAACTCTGCTTCTGAAGCATAAAAGCAACCACAAATAAGACATAAATGACAGGCCATAACTATGTTTCAAGAAAACTTTATTTACAAAACCTGACCACTGGCCCACACAGTATAGTCTGCCAACTACTACTTTATAGTCGGAAATACGGAATTTATGAGCCAGGATGTAGGCAGGACTAATAAGAATACAAAAGAATGACTAAAGAAGAAGTCACAAGGAACTCTCATGAAATCCCATAAATGTTTTCTGGTATTCTAAATCATTACAATTAAAAAAAATTTTGGCCACACCCATGGCATGTGGGATCTTAGTTCCCTGATCAGGGATAGAACCCAAGTTCCTCATTTTGGAAGGTGGAGTTTTAACCACTGGATAACCTGGGAAGTCCCTAAATCATCATATGATCTCTCTCTCAGGACTGGCCCACTGAAACAAGAAAACAAGCAGCCTCCAAATCATGAAATAGAACACAGTACAAAACTTACCAGGGCTATCCAAAGTACAATATATTCATCAATAAAGCTGTTAAAATACTGGTCCAGAAACAAAAGTGCTGGACCTATGAATGCTGTGTCATGTAAATGCATCTCACTTTTAGTCATGTGTGCCACCTATGAATAAAAGAGAATCAGTGATGTCGGTAGCCATTTTCATTTTACAGCAATTGTGAGCTACACAGTAAATCAGTATTGTGATCAAATACCATGTTTCAAGAATCCTTTAGCAGTATCTACTGAATGTTCAAATCTAAGATGACAACACAGCATGGGTTTGAGAGCTATACACTGAAGGTATTACCATGACAACTAAGTGAAGTGAAGTGAAGTGAAGTCGCTCAGTTGTGTTCAACTCTTTGCGACCCGTGGACTGTAGCCCACCAAGCTCCTCCGTCCATGGGATTCTCCAGGCAAGAATACTGGAGTGGGTTGCCATTTCCTTCTCCAGGGGATCTTCCCGACCCAGGGACTGAACCCAGGTCTCCCACATTGCAGACAGATACTTTAACCTCTGCACCACCAGAGAAGCTAAATCCCCCCCAAAAGCTCTTCACAAGGAGCCTTAAGAGTACAGAATGAGAATGAAGAATAGAGACAAAATGAATAATCAAATTAAGCTGTGGACAGAAGAGTTGCAGAGGTTTTAGGAGCTTCTGTTAATCTCAAATTGTAGCTTCATGTAAGAGTAAACACAGTTCCTGTGTTGATGTCAAGAGATGTTGACTGGAGGAGAGCAAACTCTAGAATTGCTTAAGAAACTGTGAAATAAAAACTCTGGCCATAAAACCAAAATAAGAAAGTTAAAAACAAAACTGGTGCTTACCACAAGCTTATTGGTGATTTTGGCAGATACAAAACCAAATGTCAATATATAAAGACAGGGATGCTTTTCGAAAAGCTGAACTGCTGATTTCTTATAAATCATTGCAGCTAATGTAATTACTGATCCAATATGGAGGAAAGGAGAAAGGACACTTGTTCCCTGTTTAGAATAAAGAGAAGTGAGGAATTAGTGGTATTCTATACCGATCAGATACTGTATGAATCTGCTTGATGTAAGACAACAACGCAAACTTCTAAGAACCTCATGGTGTCTGAAAGCCAGCAATTTTTATAACTGAATACCAGAACTACTAGGGAAAAGTAGCAGTGTGGACTGGTTAGGCAGAAACTGATTTTATGTAAATAGGCCAGACATATTTTACAAAGCAGATTGCACTCTTTAAAAAAGATACACATGTTTTTAAAAGTGTGTGTGTGTGAGTATATGTGCGTGCACAAAAATATGCAAATATGAGCATATAAATCTTTACATCTGTAAATAAAACAGAAGTTTCAGACACTACTTTTTTCTTTAACGCTAAGTGCAAATTCTCAATTAACAAGTGATTTTTAATTAATTCAAATAACAACTCAAATGAAAAAGCAATTACAAAACTAAGTCCGAGCACAGAGATTACAAAACTAAGTTTGAGCACAGACAATCACCAACAGATACTTTAACCTCTGCACCACCAGAGAAGCTAAATCCCCCCCAAAAGCTCTTCACAAGGAGCCTTAAGAGTACAGAATGAGAATGAAGAATAGAGACAAAATGAATAATCAAATTAAGCTGTGGACAGAAGAGTTGCAGAGGTTTTAGGAGCTTCTGTTAATCTCAAATTGTAGCTTCATGTAAGAGTAAACACAGTTCCTGTGTTGATGTCAAGAGATGTTGACTGGAGGAGAGCAAACTCTAGAATTGCTTAAGAAACTGTGAAATAAAAACTCTGGCCATAAAACCAAAATAAGAAAGTTAAAAACAAAACTGGTGCTTACCACAAGCTTATTGGTGATTTTGGCAGATACAAAACCAAATGTCAATATATAAAGACAGGGATGCTTTTCGAAAAGCTGAACTGCTGATTTCTTATAAATCATTGCAGCTAATGTAATTACTGATCCAATATGGAGGAAAGGAGAAAGGACACTTGTTCCCTGTTTAGAATAAAGAGAAGTGAGGAATTAGTGGTATTCTATACCGATCAGATACTGTATGAATCTGCTTGATGTAAGACAACAACGCAAACTTCTAAGAACCTCATGGTGTCTGAAAGCCAGCAATTTTTATAACTGAATACCAGAACTACTAGGGAAAAGTAGCAGTGTGGACTGGTTAGGCAGAAACTGATTTTATGTAAATAGGCCAGACATATTTTACAAAGCAGATTGCACTCTTTAAAAAAGATACACATGTTTTTAAAAGTGTGTGTGTGTGAGTATATGTGCGTGCACAAAAATATGCAAATATGAGCATATAAATCTTTACATCTGTAAATAAAACAGAAGTTTCAGACACTACTTTTTTCTTTAACGCTAAGTGCAAATTCTCAATTAACAAGTGATTTTTAATTAATTCAAATAACAACTCAAATGAAAAAGCAATTACAAAACTAAGTCCGAGCACAGAGATTACAAAACTAAGTTTGAGCACAGACAATCACCAGAAATCTTAAGAAATACTTACTGCTATCGTTGATCCATTTTTTCCAACACCACCTGTGAAGATTACACGGAAGTAATTTGTACAGGAAAATATGGTCCCTGCTACAGTACAAAGCGCAGGAAAAATTTTCATTTGAATATTCAGCACTGGAATCTTCAATAGGTAGAGAGAGAGAGCAATTAATATATATATATATACATGTACAGATTAACAAAACATATATTTGATTCATATTCTGATACATCTCCATTCCTTCTATAGTTTGTAAATACTCAAACTGAAGAAAGTTTCCCTAGCCTTTCCATTATAAACAACATAACAAGTCTCAACAAATGAGAGACTACATAAAAATTAATCTTACTTTTGATACAACTTAAAAAAAAAAAAACTGATTCAACTTTATTAGTCTGTGTCATAGCTAAGTTCACCTAACACATCCCAGAAGTCTAGCAACACTGAATCAGGTTATCTTCTAGCCTTTTTATAAAAGAAGTATGCTTTGCCTTTTTCTTTGTGCATTTTTTGAACTCTACTGATAAATCTGTAACTAGTTATTAATTGTTATGAGAAAAGCATAGAGTATGAAGAACTAGAAGTATGAGCAACAAGATTAAAAAAAATCTCCAAACTTGAGAATGGAAGACAAAACTTCTACTGAAAACAGGTCCCAGTTCCAAACTGTTGGGATATAAGCTGCTAGCAAAAGCAGAGAGCAACTAAGAAAGCATTCATATTCAAGAAGCTTCTGATAATCTCAAATTGTAGCTTCACATAAAAGTAAAAACAGCTCCCATATTGATGTCAAGAGGTTCTCATTGGAGGACAGAAAACTCAGGGACAGGAGGAGAAATATATGACACACACCCAAGCAGGTACAGCTCTATAATTGTGTATCCAAAATTTTAACATACAAGTTTACTTTCCAGAAGAAGTAAGTGATAAATTTTTGTAGTGTACGGAAAATATGAATCAATTTACCTAAGGTAAGGGCGGGCGGGCGGTGCTCAGTAGATTGAGATCATGTATCTAACCTTGCAAACACAATAACCTCATTTAAAACAAAACACACTTGTACTAAATCTTAAAAATCATTTTAAATTTCCTTTTTACACTTCTCTTTTTAGCTTTTCTGAAGTCTCCAATTTTGTCCAGTATGGAAGGAAAAGAAAGCAACAGTAAAATGATACATTCTATTAAGAGAAACAAAATGGCTCTAGAAATAAGATCCCCAAAGCAATGGTTTTCCAAAAGCAATCATTCCAAAACAATGGTTTAATAGGTAATGAGTTCTTATGATGAAGACAATTTAATCAGGGCTGTTTATACTTTTCAGGGCTGCCATCTGCCCATATTTTAAAAATCAAATAAATGTGAAATTGCCCATTCTTTTTGTGTTTAAAACTCCATGAAGATTGACAAATACAAAATTAAACATTTAGATATTCTGTTTCTTTAATACTTTCAAGAACTCAGTTTATTTACACAACTCTATGACCTCTTGCAAAACTGTAGTCTAAAAAACGGGGAAATCAACTATTCAAATTTCAAGTTGTACTGTGGCAGTGTTTAATTTTCTAAAATGAAATAGGTCAACTTAAAAAATTAAGCCCAGAACTTTATGGAGCACCTTAAATTGTCCCCTTCTTTCTCTAATTGATCTCCAAACCCTTACAGTTCAAATTCAAAGTTTGTTTTCAATAAAGGAGAAAATCAACACCACAGGTTGCTCTGAACTCCAAGAGATTTTTTTTTTGCTCTCATTCAGAAAACTAAAGATATCACAATCTAAATCTGATGCACCTGGCTGAAATTCAATACTCTGGCTAGTTCCCCTTTCCCTCCAGACAAAGGACCTGCCTGGCAAAGGAGGAAATACTACATTCTTTCAGATTTCAAAGGAAGCAAAGCATTAATCCATTACAGGGGCATGCCTTTATTAGGGCCAGGGTACTAAATGAGTGCCAGTGACTTAGTGCCACAACTAAATGAGAGCGTAGCAGTAATTTGTGCCACAATTGAACTGAATAGCATCACTGCTGCTAAGTTGCTTCAGTCGTGTCCAACTCTGTGTGAACCTATAGACGGCAGCCCACCAGGCTCCCCCGTCCCTGGGATTCTCCAGTCAAGAACACTGGAGTGGTGTGCCATTGCCTTCTCCAATGCATGAAAGTGAAAAGTGAAAGTGAAGTCGCTCAGTTGTGTCTGACTCTTAGCGACCCCACGGACTGCAGCCCACCAGGCTCCTCTGTCCATGAGATTTTCCAGGCAAGAGTACTGGAGTGGGGTGCCATTGCCTTCTCCAGAATAGCATCACCACTGTATTTAAAATTTGGTGAAAATGGTTTAGGATCATGGAAATTTTTGCTCTTTGAAAGAACAAACAGTAATATTAGAAAAGCCAGCCAAAGCTTGGACCACAAACCAAGCTACAGACTTAGGGGCAAAGAATCATATACATTCTTAGGGCCCTCTTCACCTCTGTCATATATGATAGCTATGTACACCAAAACATTCACTCCTGAATGTAGGTTTATGCTTAAATTGACTTTTATATTCTCTAGAACCCTGGATACTGTAGGTGCTCAATATAAACTTGTCAAATAGATTAAGATGCCCTCCCTTTCTCTTACTCTCCATGTAGAACTTTTTTGAGATACTATGCAGACACATCTTGCCCCCTCATTAAGAAGGAAAAAGGAAGTTAGCTACTAGAAAATGAGGCAATGTGAAGGAAAAGCTGAAGTCAAAGGAATCACAAGTCCTACCATGTGATTCTTTAAAGATCAGCCCAACTGAAGCACCTATAAAAAGTACTAAAAGAGTTGTCACTTTCACCTCACTCAAGATCAAGGAGGGTGGACACATTCTGTCTTTCTCAACCCTTCTCCTTCTGTCCTCATCTTCCTGGAACGTATTCAAGGTGATCAAACTGCATCCACTTTATAGACACTGACAGAAAGCTGTATTAAAAACACCTTCATCTCAGGCCTACTCAGAGTGTCCTGTCTTTGAGGCTGGAAAGAATACAAACTCACTTGGGTCACAGTGTCTGCTCTATAGCTAGGGTGAAATCCTCAAGTTGTTGCTTTGTCTGGTTGTTGCTGTGTCTGACTCCATGAACTGTGGCCCACCAGGCTCCTCTGTCCATGGGATTCTCCAGGCAAGAATAGTGGAGTGGGTTGCCACTTCCTTCTCCAAAGGGTCTTTCCAACCCAGGGATCTAACCCCTGACTCCTGCTTGGCAGGCAAATTCTTTACCACTGAGCCACCTGGGAAGCCCAAAATCCTCTGGACTCATGCCATAAATCATATAACCAAATACCAATCTAATATAATTCATTTTCCAGAGATGAAAAAAATCTTAAACTCTCAGGTTTACAGATTAAAACAGATACAGGTTTTGGTTGAATTGCTCGGATTAAAGCAAAATATCAGTTACTAATAAAATACTCTTATAGGCTTTGTAAATTTCAGCAGAAAGTATAATTTTGAGATTAGATACTTTCTTCCAAAGAATGTGGATATGTCTGTTTGTAAGTTATGACCAACCTAGACAGCATTTTAAAAAGCAGAGACATTACTTTGCCAACAAAGGTCCACCTAGTCAAAGCTATGGTTTTTCCAGTAGTCATGTATGGCTGTAAGAGTTGGACTATAAAGAAAGCTGAGCGCCAAAGAATTGATGCTTTTGAACTGTGGTATTGGAGAAGACTCTTGAGAGTCCCCTGGACTGCAAAGAGATCCAACAAGTCCATCCTAAAGGAGATCGGTCCTGAGTGTTCATTGGAGGGACTGATGTTGAAGCTGAAACTCTAATACTTTGGCCACCTGATGCAAAGAGCTGACTCACTTGAAAAGAGCCTCATACTGGGAAAGATTGAAAGTAGGAGGAGAAGGGGATTACAGAGGATGAAATGGTTGGATGGCATCACAGACTCAATGGAGATGAGTTTGAGTAAACTCCGGGAGCTGGTGATGGACTGGTGCGCTGCAGTCCGTGAGGCTGCAAAGAGTCGGACATGACTGAGTGACTGAACCGAATGTCTGATTTACTTAAGTATAAAGGCACTCCTGAAGTCTTTCAGTTTAACAGTAAGATATCTAATGAATTCTACCTCATGAATTCTAAAACTTCACCTGTAATGTTTGTGTGTACGCTCAGTCATGTCCGACTCTGTGACCCCATGGACTGTGGACCGCCAGGCTCCTCTGTCCATGGCAATTTTCCAGGCAAGAATACTGAAGTGTGTTGCCATTTCCTCCTCTCGGGGAAATCTTCCTGACCTAGGGATCAAACCTCTATCTCTTGTGTCTCCTGCATTGGTAGGTGGATTCTTTACCAACTGTGCCACTTGGGAAGCTCTTCTCCTGTAAAACCCCTCACCTGTAATAACACCCACCATTTGCCTAAACTGGATTCTAGAAGGTGTCTCCTGTTTTAACACACGTTTATTTAACACACATCAACTGCTACTTAAATAATCGAATGTCAGTGAAAGTAACCAGCAGGGGATTTTATGTGGATCCCTTCCAAAGTAATATTTCTTTTTTCCAGAGTGATATATATGATAGAAGATAGTTCCAAGACATCCCAAAAGGATATATTCTTTTGGAGAAGCAATACACCAAAAAATGTCTTGTTTCTTGCAATGTATAAACTATGTAGTAACTTTTGTGCATGAGAATAATTTCTTTTCTTAAAACATGAGGGAAAAGAAACACAAACCACACACACACAAATCCTAACCAACCTAAACAAACAAAAACTAACTACAACCTCTGGTAAAACAAACAAACAAAATCTCTTTGAAGGAAAAAAAAAAAAAAGCAAAATGTAGGTGATCAATAAGCAGTAGATGGAAATCACTTACCTTTGCAAAACAGCTGATCTTCTAAAATCAGCTTTAAGAAGACATTTGCACTGTTTTTATTTGTTTTCACCATAAAGCTGCTTTCTTAAATATCAATAAAATCTTTAAATGAGGATTTGGAAGGCAATTTCCATTTTCTGTCCCCAGGCTCAAAAGAGACAAAAAATTCATTCCTGGGCCCTAAATAAATATCTCCTCTCCACTTTGGCACACAAATAAATCAGAGCACTGGAAGTATAGTCTTTCCTGAACTAAGCCAATGCATTTCAAAACACCCTATTCAGCCATGAGCTCATGGGGTCATGTATAAAGAAAAAAAGAAATAGAGTGGTTGAAGTCAATTATGGGATTCTGTACTGAAAACTGCTCAAAGAACACAAATATTTCTCTAAGCCTCTGAATATCACCAGAGAGGGCAAGTCCTTTCCTTTTAGTTTAATGATGGTAACAGTAGAACCAATGATACTAATAATAAGACACGGGTCTGGGACTCTATTTCCTTACTGCAACCTAACCTCACTAATCCTGGAATTGAATTGCTGGGTCTGGGACCTTCAATTCAGTTTTGGGTCTGAGAGTTCCTCAGATTACTTCTTTAAACATATAATAAAAAAGAATTGTTGTATATATCTTGTCAATAAAGACAGGACAAAATATTTGATCCTTTTAAAGAAAAATAATTTCTGTTATGCACATGTACAGATTCTGTGTATAAATCCTAATAAAGGGAACATGTTTACTTGAAGCAAATTTACTGCCAGGTATCACCTAAAAATTAAGGATATGTGTATAGCCTGCATGAATACACAACTACATTGACAACAATGGTTTCCGTACTTCCATGCTGATATGGATAATTAGGTATATATACCTGACGTTGACTTGTTTCTAGACAATTAAGCCAGAAATCCTATTTTTTGCTATTGATATGTTGAAACACTACAGGTAATTTATATGTGTATAAGAGATGCAAAGTAAATTTGGAGGGGGAGATATTTTGGTATAAAACACAAAGCCTATGAAAAAAATAATCAATATAGTCAAGAGATAAAAAAAAATTAAGTGAGAGGTAAGCTTTAGGCTTTATAAAATAGTTTCAGGAGAAGACTACTTTTTCTTCCCTTTTACAGCTAAATTGTTTAAAACTATTACCTATTTAATATTTTTATAGCTACTTATAACTGTTTAACTATTCAGCCTACAAGAGAGCAAAAGAAATAATATTATATGAAATCCAAGATCTACAGAGAGATACATATATATAGGACATGTTTATATATCTATAGATCTTGGATTTCACTAGAGACAGTACTGGCATTTGAGACTAATGTGTAAAAAAGATGTGATTTTGAATGATACTATGCATGAACGGTTTCAGAATTTTCCTGGTTGACTAACGATTATTTTTATTCCTTCATTTCCCTCTTCACAAGGCTATCCTGTCAACAAAAGCCATTACGCAATTTCTGGTAATAAATACTTAAGGAAACACATTAATTATACTTCCTTAAGTATCAAATTCACCATCATTAACTGAATTAGATAAAGGGAAAATTTTGATCAGTAAATTTCCCTTATACTTAAATATTAATCTGACTTTTAAGAACTGTGTTTGTTCAGGAGTACGAAAAATTCCCATTGTAAGACCAGCCACAACTTCTCTTGAGGGCTTATCATTTGATGGAGACTGTTCCTGAGTATTTTACACATACTTATTTAATCCACAAATAACCTTATCAGACAGGTACTATTATTGTCCTCATTTTATAAGAGGAGAAAACTAAGCCACAGAGAGTTGAATAACAGATCAAGTTCACTCAGTAGGCAGTGAAGCCAGTACCAAACTCAGGCAGTCTGGTTCCTTAGCCTGTATTATATTCTTTCTCCAGAAGTTTGTGGGAAAGAACTTGTGTTTCTTGGGGATGACTATATTTCAGGTCAGGTTGAAAATCAGGGTCTCAGCTTGTTGAAACAATCCTATAGCATTGATTTCAATAAGCATTTATTCTGTTCTGGGGTCAGAATTAATTTACTACCAAAATTCATTATTCAGCTTTAAGCATACAGTGGAGAAACTAGTAGACTCATGTAGTTCAGCAAGAGAATAAAAGATCTGACTTAGTCTTGTCATTGGTTAACTTGATACACTACCTGCTGTTCCCTCACTTATACAATGGGATAACAAATAATATATTCTGAAAGCCTTTAAAAATACCCTTGAAATGGACCTACTGAACCACATAACTCCAAATAGTAAAATTCACTACTCACTAAAGAGAAGTTTGTGTCCTAACATTGCTGTGACTTTTTGTTTTCGGAGAGAACAAAATAATTTTGACATATCACCTTTTAACTGGATTATACTGGATTAGAAAAACACAAGCAAAAGACAACATGCTTTACGTGGGATACACAATGTGAAGAGTTACCATAGATTGCCAAAAAGGTGGTCCTCCAATCACTGCCAGCAAATGCATGATTATTATGAAGATTTGCACTTCAGTCACATCAATTCTGATTAGGTACAAAAAGCCAAAAAAGCAGAATTACTCAAAACAATTTCAAGTTAATTACTTGCAAGCTTAGCAGCATTCCTCTATCATGCACAATAGAAAAAAAATCTCAAATATTGAGGAAAGGGGAAAGGAGGTGTCAAAAATTTGTTATGAGCAAAATCAAATAAAATCCAGGGCATTTTCATTTAATTTAATCAATATCACAGAGCAATAAAAACCCCTCCTTTCTAAGGAAAATTTCTGAAGTTGGGTTGAAACTATAGCTTAACCTTTCTCACCAAAAAAAAAAGAAAAAGAAAAAAATAAGTGTGTGTATTAAATTTTGAATGTCAAGCAGAGGACTACACTGTACCGGTATACGAGATCTTGAAATAAGTGCTTTGTAGTATCAAATGGAAGAAATGGTGAGCTTTTACTAAAGTAACCTAAGTCACAGATGCAAAACTTACTGTCCTTTATATTCATTTAATGCCTTCCATGGTATGGGTATGGAAAAAAATTCACCCAATTTTCAAATTCTTATGCTTATTAGGTCAATTACTCTAAGACATCCAGAAAGAAGATACTGAAAACAGTCAAGAATTAGCTTTGAGGTTGTTGAAAATGATCTTTACAGTTAAGAAGAGACAAACCTGGTACAAAAACAGGGCAGTAGAAATTAGAAGCCTGAGAGTCTGAAAAAAGAATATGGGCAAAAAGACTGAGAAGTAAAGCATAAACTGGTGTTCCTTTCCCTCTATAAACCAGCACTTTATATAATCTTGAGACTGTCCTTCTCAGATTATTGGGTCCAAATGCCTTTCAGTTTCGATAATTTACCCTATGGTATGCTCACACAAAATGTCTGTACAAGGTTATTTATTACAGCATTATTTATGGTAGCAAAGCTTTAAAAATATCTCTCAATGAGGGAATAGTTATAGAAAGTATGATATTGTACTTCCATACAATGGACTATTGGGTAGTTTTTTAAAAAAAGAGTGGGACAGCTCTCTATCTGGTGATATGGAAAAATATCAGTTATATTAGGTGAAAAAAAAAAGTTGCAGAAAAGTATACGCTACTTTTTGTGTAAAAAAAAAGAAGAAAAATAATATTCCATTTTAATTTCTGCCAATAATTACATAACAAATTTCTGGAAGGATACATTACAAACTAAGAACTGTGGGTACCTACTGGAGAGGGCAGTGTGAGAACTGGACAACTGGAAAATGAGGATGAGAAGAGACTATTCACTGCATAACTTTTTTATAATGTTAGTTTTTAAACAAAGTGAATAATTTATCTTTTAAGATAAACTAAAAAAAAAATTAGTCTAATAAAGTAGACAGCAACAACAGCAAGGGGGTTCAAATTCTAGAGCAAAACAGAGTCCCCATTTCTAAAATTGATACTTCAAGCAGACAATCTATAATGTGAGCTTAAGAAATGTGAGTTTTATGCTCATAATAAACAACTAGACTGAAGCCAGTCTATCAAAACTGAAGAAACTGATCTTTGATTGCTCAAGAATGTTTTTTAAACAGAAGCGTATTAAGCTGCAAACATAGTGATGTAGTTATCTTGATACACACATTTATTGGAAAGAAAAATGGACTGAATTAGGCTAAAAAGAATCTGTAGAGCTGACCTGGTGAGTGATGTTGCCAATAAGGGGAATTACACTCAGTAGCAGACTCAGGAGACTAAGCAGGTGTCAAAGATGATCGACTCTGTCTTGGGTGGAGGAGGGTAGACATCTTACAACATTTTGCTGGATATATGAAGTAGCCTTCTGGGAGGGGAAGGGCCAGAAGTATAGAATTACAAAATAAAAATGGAGGGAACCTCATGCAATTAATCTATGTACTTTGGATGAATGTAAGAGATTAGGAAACATGAATGATCTTTACAAAGCCCCAAATTGGGATTCCTAGGGAAATTTTAATGGATTTTATAACCTGTTTAGAAACTTTGGAAGACAGAATTTTGTAAACCATTCAGATAATATCACTGAATTTAGATCAACAATGTCTTAATGTTAGGAAGGAGAGTCAAGGAAAACTTACTTACCAGTTGGTAATTAGTTAAGAATATTTTTTCCCATGTGATTATATGATTTAGAGGAATACTCTGTACTCCCTCCTACTCTCAATCATGAGAATTGCCTATTACCACTCCTGGATGTGTAGCTCTAATCATTCTAATGATTATCAGTCTAATCACTGACTGTTAATGAAAAAGGGTGCAGTGTGAGGTTATCCCCAAAGACAGAAAAAGCAAGCTAAGAGGGACACAGGAAACAAATAACAGTGAACAAGAATTAATAATTCTGTTTAGAAGAGAATTGGTTACCTGACAGCCCATTTTTTCATCCTCCACTAGGAAGTCTCTCAGTATGGGCTGAATTTACTGTGACACATATTAGGAGGGGGCTCATCTTACATTTTTTTGGCTATACAGGAAAGACGTAATTATCTAGAGGGAAAATTCTATATAAAGGCAGGAATTCGGCATTTCTATAGCCACTTGCTTATTATTTTTTCCTCAAAATGACAACATGGGTGATAATATTTCCAAGTGCTGGAACTATTTCTCTAAAACAAAAGCAAAAAAAAATCAATCTCCACAACTACAGCAAAAAATAAACCCTTCAGAGTACAAGGGCTATGGGGTAGAAAACCACCTAAAACACCACAGTGATTTTTTCAAAAGACATGGGAAAACAAATCTCATTATCTGTAGGATCAGAGTTCCACAGCCTAAGAGTTTCAGAGTGGGGGGAACTAGATGATAGTAAATACAATTTTCTATAACCATGAAAGTATTTAAATATCTTGACTGGGATTGCTTAATGATTTCTTACTTCTACTTTATTTTAGAATAGGTTTTGTCAAAGAACAAAAGAAAACTCCCCAAATGCTGTGGATAAACCTATGAGTGCTCTGGTCAGAACACAAAAAATTACTACAACAAGCCAACCAAATAATATCCTGGTGCTTGTCACGGAAGAAAGACGGAAAAAAAGCAAACTAGTTGTGGAGATAGCTCTCTCATTTTTCTGATTGGGAGGCTCCAAGTGTGGCAGTCCTGAGTCAGAGTAACCTTAGAGACTCATAGCATATCCCTTAGTCCATCACTCCTTACAGCATCCTAGTGATCTATTGATTAAGAGGTAAAGATATCAGGGTGTCCTAAATAAATATGAGTAATTTAAACTTCTGAACAGGAAATAGAAATTTTCTAGTTGGAGTGATGATCTTAGGGAGCATTCATCACCAGAGAAAGGCAGCTTAGAAAGTTCCCTGATCAGGACAATTATTACATGAGAAGTACAGCTTTTAAAAGTGATTAAGGGATATAACAACTCCGAATCATTTAAGTTACCTAATTGTAAAGAAAATTTCTATTCTGAATGTTTCATTATATGCATTTGGTTTGAATTCCAACAAGACAGCAATAACTGAGGGATGTGAAGGGATTTAACCGACATTCTGTGAACATCGATAAGTATATTAATCATCATTTCCTAGAATTTTTAATATCGGAAATAAGATAATTTAATCTAGTTTTTTTCTACATATAACATATGTATTACTTGCAGTTAAATTGGAAATTAATTTTTCTGTTAAACTACATACAGTAAATATGATTTTGTTTTAACTAGGTTGGCTACTAGCTTGGTTAACAGACAATGTGCACTAGGGTTAAATTCACAATGTCACAGAAATTCTGATTTGTATAATCTGACTTGTCAGTTGTTATTTTAAAAGAAGTATTCTTCTTAGAAGTCACTGAAGCAGGCTGGAGTCCTAGTTAAGGATTAGATTGTTATTAATTAGACTTGCAATTATTTGTAAATGAATCTGATGTTCTAGGGAACTTAAACATAAGCAGAATTGGATGGCATCATCGACAATGGATATAAGTTTGAGCAAACTTCGGGAGATGGTGAAGGACAGGGAGCCTAGTGTGCTGCAGTCCATGGGGTTGCAAAGAGTCAGATTCGACTCAGTGGCTGTATAGGTATTGGTAGACTGAGGACTGACCTAGAAATTCAACATATTGCCTTCCAATATTTTACTTTCTACCCTTGATAACGGGCAAACTGGGCATGACAAATTTAATGTTAATAACATTAAACATATAGCTAAGAGACAACTAAGAGTATTTTAAAGTCAAGTGTTATATATAAAGCCTAAGCCTCTATCTTTTAAGTGGAAATATTTAAAACAGTACTATCTACCACATGAACGACTATAGAGATCTTTAGAGTATCTGAGAAAACTAAAACAAAACAACCCATTCAGTGACTTTGAATAAGAGAAAAACAGGCAAAGGCTAGAACAGAACAAGTCCTCTAAGAGGAATGAAAGTTTAGGTCTCAAATTTAAGTGGCAGCCTATCCCTATCACCTTTGGAAATAAAAAAATTAGAAGAGAGGACTCTCTTCTTATTTAGTAATAATCTCAGAGTTAAATAAAGAGGTCATAGACATATTCTTCCTCTCAAAACAGCAATATCAATTTGGGAAGAAACCTGAAAATTAGTGGGAGTTATTAACACAGGTCTTATAATGAAAATGAACACTTACTTTGTATGATAAGCACTGTAGTCAGTACATAGTATGTTTTTTACTTTTTTAACCTTCACAACTATCCTAGGAGGTAGGAAATATTACCACCATTTATAGATGAGGAAATCTGGTCAGATACGGTAAGTGACTTTTTCAAGGTTATAGAATGCTAAGTGGAAGAGTCTTGAAAGAAATTTACGTTGTTCCTCCACATTAGAAGATGCTGAAACTCTTCGAATATTCAGTCTACTAATCATCTGGGACAAACATTTGACACATGCTTTTAACTTGCTATCATTAAGATGTCTGTCTGTTTTAGCGTGACACTTCTCACATTCTAACACAATTTTCCCTAAAATGGCAGAATACAATAGGCAACAGCTAACACAGGTTTAGACACTAATAAACTGAAATAAGTTGGAAATAAATTAGAAAGAACAACTCTTTCTGAAGCTTAGAACTTCCTCTGAACTTTGTAAAGAAAAAAGAAAGTACATCTGACAATTTCATTTCTATGATCAAATCAGTTAAACCAACACACATTAAAAGCAAAGGAAAATCTATGCAAGTTAGCAACTGATAAAAGTGAAGACAATATATCTGGAGAAAAAAATGTATTTCCAAAACATTTTTCATGATGGTAAAATTAAAATGCATTTTAAAAAACATTTTAATAGGAAGCGCTCTATAAACAGAAGGTACTTTGTTATAGACAGACAAAGTGAAGGTAAGAGTCAATATCCTATTAATTTAGAACACTAGTGGAAAAAACCTTTGGTAAGCTTAATATTAATAAATGAGCTATCAAAAAGTATAAATCTAGACAACTGCAGTGAGTATAAAGCTTCAGATCTTTGGAGAAAGTACTAGAAACAGGCTAAAGGTAAAGGAGAGCTAAAGAATGACACATCCTGAACTATGCACATTATTCTACTCGGGGAGGGAATCTCACAAATAACTATGCCAATATGTTGTAATTCAACTGAAAATGGCTTCAGTTTTGCTTCTAAAACATGTCTATAGTACTTCTTAATATATTCCATATTCCAAGTTAATTTGAAAAAATGGTGTAGGATATCCCTCACTATTAATTTGTCCCCACAGCCACCACTACCACCACTGAATAAATGGATTTACAATGCTGCAAGATACTTTTCATAAAGCACTCTGCTATCAGAGACTCACTATTTCTATCATATTACTGAAACATTTTTGGATACGGGGACTCAATGCACAAAACCTAATGCAGCCTTCTAGCCTTGTATTATGGAGGAGCCTGGTGGGCTGCAGTCCATGGGGTCACTACGAGTTGGACACGACTGAGAACTTCACTTTCACTTTTCACTTTGATGCATTGGAGAAGGAAATGGCAACCCATTCCAGTGCTCTTGCCTGGAGAATCCCAGGGGCGGGGGAGCCTGGTGGGCTGCCGTTTATGGGGTCGCACAGAGTTGGACACGACTGAAGCGACTTAGCAGCAGCAGCCGTGTATTGCTAGAGTGATCTATAATATGAACAGTTCCCAAATATTATTTTTTTCCCAATACTATTTAAACTGTAAAAAATTTTTTGAAAAACTGTTTTTCTTGTAAATAAAACCTTTCAGACTAAAGTGTAAAGGATTCTGGAAAATTTCACTGGGAAACCATTTCCTAATAAGTTTTTTTGAACTTTCAAACAAGTTATAAGGCCAAAATTATAACTCTGTTAGCATTAAGGAAATAATATTTACCAAAACAAAATAGAAAAAAGAAGGTATTCAAAGAACAACTGATAGTAACATGAAAAGCTAAGAAGTTTCTAAAGCACAACTAAGAGAAGAAAACAGTAAGCAAAACAAATAGAAGTGACAATAGCTCCTAGCATTATTTTTTTAAAACCAAGATCATTTAATAGAAGCAGAAGAACTAGTACCAGAATCTTAAAGAATATTAAGAGAATAAACAGAATCTTTCCTATATAATTATAAAGAAGCTTCTCAAATTACCTATCTAAGGAAAACTCTGCTTGGCTTATTTGTTTCAAAATATAAATACCAAAAAGTTCTGTTTAATGGTGGAAAGGTATTTGTTTCAAAAATATTACATAGAACAAAAATAATATAAGGTATATCAGGTAAATGGGAAAGAACTGTTTTTAGCATCAAATCACCAGAAATATTAATTTCAAAAAATTTTGTTTAATAGGGTGGATTTTTATTGCCCTATTATATATTAAAATTATTTGTTTTCTAATAACCTGTTTGTCTGTGAAATACCACCAGGAAGACTTTTGAATTTTTGTTTTTTAATTACTCTGTGCATGACAAAGGTGCTGTCTTTATTGAGTTCACGCCATTGTTCATTGGACAGCATGAATATTCTAGCAGTTACCGTGAAGTTCCAGAACCAAGGTCCCAGGGTTCCTGTGAGAAGCTCGCATATTATAATTATGATCTGGGACTCTGTAACATCCAATCTATGCATAAGGAAACAAACATTTCAAAGTAACTTTACTCAGAACTTTTGCTAAAGAGCCCTACTAAAACAAGGGAGCAAAAACAGATTTAAGATGTAGCATTCTCCTTATAAAGACATCTAAAGATTCAATGATACAATTCATACAGCACTATTATTATCCTTATGCATACAGGTATTCTTACCCAAATCAAAATAGTATAGAAGTTTAAAAATCAAACTAATATACTGAACAAATGACTTAGAAATAGGCAGTTGGAACCAATGGAACTAAAAACACACAGTCAATGCTCAGTTACCTAGGAATGTTGAATACTGCTTGCCAAAAATAATCACACTGTCTGTGACATAGGTCCCTTCAGTGCCAGAACCTACCCAGACTTCCCGGTGGATAAAAATACTTCCCAGGAGCCCCAATGGACAGTCATCTATGTGTCTGCAAAACCACTAATCATCTGACACTCCTTTACTTCTCCATCCCTCATCCTGCTCCTGCCTTTGCAAGCTCAGTAAAATTATCACATGGATGTAGAAAGGGCAAGTAGCAAAGTGAACGTGTGACTTCTTTTGATACGGTCAGAGCAAAAATCAAATTGGCCATTTATCTATCCTGCTTCCTGATAATGTCTAGTCTAGAATCTTATTCTTCTTCCTCTCTCTTCCCTTAATCCCTCATAAGCATTATATCTCTCTACTGTATGGGATTACTTTATTAGTCATAAAAATCAAAAAACATCCAATATAATCACTAAGGAAGTTTTGGAACACATGGTGACAGAAAAAGAGAGGCAGTATAGAAGAGACTTCAATAAAAACTACACAATAAAAAGCAAGAACTGAGGAATGAGAATAAGAAAGAAGTTTGTGATTTTACCTGATGATCTGAGAGTCAAACTACAGTCTAGATTTTACTTTAACATAGACAGTTATTTTAGTATAAAAGTGAAGTCGCTCAGTCGTGTCTGACTCTTTGCGACCTCACAGATTGTAGCCTAACAGGCTCCTCCGTCCATGGGATTTTCCAGGCAAGAATACTGGAGTGGGTTGCCATTTCCTTCTCCAGGAGATCTTCCCAACCCAGGGATTAAACCCGGGACTCCCACATTGTAGGCAGACGCTTTACCGTCTGAGCCACCAGGGAAGCATTACCTATAATAATTTGATAAAATTTAAATGGGCAAGTCCAACTGAATTAATTATTTCTGAGGGGAAAAAAAAACAAGGACTAGAAACTAAAAGGAAAATCTCTGGTACTAAATAATTAATGTGATAAATCTTAAACATTTAAAGATAGGTAGATCCTATAAAGGCATTCAATAGGAAATTTCCTTCTTTTATTTTTTATTGAAGTATAGTTGATTTACAATGTTGTCTTAGTTTCTACTGTATAGCAAAGTGATTCAGTTATACAAGATATAACATTATATATGTTACATACATAATACACATATTCTTTTTTATATTCTTTTCTATTATGGTTTATTACAGGGTATTGACTATAGTTCCCTGTGCTATACAGTAGGATCTTTTTGTTGATCTATTTTATATATAGGAAATTTCCTAATTCTTAATCACAGAAAGTAGATTATGTTTCAACAGACAACAATTTTTAATTACTTGGAGGTAGGAGGTCTCTGAATACTTATTCTTTAGAGGTTATCTGGATAAGAAGATGAACTTGATTTGTCAGACTACCAGTAAATACACAGCCTATTAACTTTTTTCAATTAACTACAGAAAAGGAAAAAGTCATAACTTATTTATTTACATAGGAATAAATGTTGGTGGCCAGGTTTTTGGTTAATGTAAATGTGAAACCCTAGATGTATGAACTGAAAAATGCCATAAGCTGAAATAATATCTGTAAAAGTAATAGACTCACAGAAGGAACCTTAGATATCAAACTCTTACAAGTTGGGAAATGAGGCCCATGAAAGTCATAGGCCTTGCCAAAGCTGATATGCAGATAATATGGAGATAACACCTGAGGAAAGACACTGGCATGAGTTCAATCTATTACAATTCCTTTCTTTTGTTCTCTTCTGAAAAGATAACTTGAGTCATTTTCCTGAAATAGCAATTTAATGGTTTTACCTTTTACAATGTGTAAGATTTTTTAAGGCCTTCAT